>JAOEHY010027113.1:0-29066 GCA_025447955.1 Psilopsiagon aurifrons | reverse complement strand
CTGAACAGCCCCAACTTTCTCATCCTATCTTCATACAGGAGGTGCTCCAGCCCCCTGATCATCCTCATGGCCCTCCTTTGGACTTTTTCTAACAGTTCCTTGTCCTTTTTATGTTGAGGACGCCAGAACTGCAAACAATACTCCAATTGAATTTCATCACACTTGCGCTGTGCTGTCTTCAGATAGCTTTTTTAGTCATGCCATTATGAGCTAGAAGAATTTTTGCGTTATGCTGGGGTCTCAGTAGTTAGCTGTGACTAAGGAGGAAGACAATTGGATATGTTAGATGATCATGTAATAATTACGTGATTTGAGGGAAAAGGAAATGCATCTTAAAATACAGTGGATGAAATAAGGAGTACTATATGCTATTGCATAAGGCACTGGTGAGACACCTTGTGTGGGATATAGATTAGAATTTGGGTTATCTGCTTAGGAGGGAAAAAAACCCAGAAAGTGTAATAAAGGCATTAGGCTTCAGTGTTATTCAGAATAAATGAATGAAAAGTGTTGAGAAAGTCTAAAGAGATTGCCTTTGTTAACTTGTCAAAAGGTTTTTTTTTTTTTCATTGCATTGCTTTACAGGAAATAAATTTGTTCTTTATTTTTTCTTATTAGAAAGAGACACAAGGAGGAAAATAACCTTTTTTTAAGTACAATGTTAACACAAGGTTGAAGAGAGATGAATCAGCTCTTGGTGCAGCTGGTTTGGAAGTGGGGATGGTTCTGTCAGCAGCTATGATCTGGATCATGGTCAAGGAAGAGGTCTGATCGCCTTAAGGCAGAGCTTGAATTTTCTGAAGGAATGAATGTGTTAAGAATTTCTTGGAGTAGCAGCAGTTTGGACATGGTGACCTTGAAAGTCCCTTCCAGCTCTGTGCTCCTAAAATGTAAAAATTAGGCTAAATAAAAAAGTAGATAATAACATAATAACGATTAGTGTTAGATCTTCATCCATTGACTTAGTTTAAGCCTATAGCTGTTTTGTCTTGCTAAGATTTTATTAGTATCATGTGTTAGCTTTTGTAAGGTAAGATTACACTGAGTGATGGCTTTTATCTGGAGTAATAATACTATAATGTAAGCTCCTTTCTTCATTTTGATGTCAGTGAGACTTCCTGATTATTTTTCTTCAAAGCATATAAAAGCCTAAACAAAAAACACAAGATGATGTACAAATATTGCCCCAAAGTGGAGCCACATTACTGAAGGCTTAGCAGAAAGGACTCAGAAACATGAATCTTTCACATGGCTGAACTTCAAAAGGATTTGACTGTTTTAAGTTTCCATTTTATTGAACGTATAGCTCCAGAAGTTTAGGAAACATACTAATCTGATAAACCACTTGGTGTGGTTGTTACAATTTATGGTTGATGGACATTGTGTGAAGTGGTACCATCTTGACATCTACTAAGTTCCATGTCATCTGTGATCATTGTGGCCACTTTGAACAGGCCATAGACGGTATTAATCAGTACTGGCAGAATGAGTTCAGGTTTAGCCCACTAATTACAATAGCAGGAATAAGCACGCTTTTAGACACTGTTATCTGTCGAATGTATTTATATAATGCTGTGTTGCTTTACTTAGAAAACTTGTATGTGCAGGCTTTTCAATGTACTGCATCAGTTCTTTAGGACATCTTGTTTTCCTGCAATGGAACAGTAACCTTAAATCATAAGTGAGATAGCTAGAAGAGGTGAAACCCTGGAAAGCTGAAGGAATATCAGTTTTCATGGGACTAGCCTTCTTATCGGGTACCTTCAGGGAAGTTATTAAAGTAATGCAGACATTTGTGGTTTAGTTGGATGTGTAGTTCCTTGTGTGTGAGTCCCAAGAACAGGTAAGATTAACTGAATATCAAGAGTGGTCTTAGTGCTCTTTATTGAAGTAATTTGTTTAAAGGTTATTTATTAATAATAGTATATTTTAAAGCATGTACATACATTTCCCCTTGCATTTCTTCTCATAGCCAAAATCTTGTGTTTAACTGTGATCTCTCTAGTACAGCTGTTTCTTTAGGAAGCGCGTATTTCCTGAAAGTCATGGTTTCACTATTATCAAAGAACTCCACACTTATTACAGTGTGTGTTGATTCTTGTATGACAGTACAGAAAAGAGCATGCTTATAATTTTCAAGAGCTTAAGGTAAACAAGTGATAATGCTTTCATACCACTGTATTTCACAAGAAATCTTCAAGTTTGGGGGAAAAAATAAATTTCTGATGTAGATGATGTGAGTTGGAAAGCCAGCACAATTACTCCTGTTGTGTATGGTGTTCTCTGTTGAGACTGGATTAAGAAATAGAGAGTACTTTTTAACCTAACCTGAAGATAACTCGGCATCCACAAGGCTTGCCTTCCTTGAAATTATTCACTCCGCTATTGCCAGCATCTGTTACACTCAAGGCTTTGGAAGAAAAAATAGGAGTAGACACTAGGGATACCTGTGAAAAAGATGGCTGAGAGAGAATGTGGCTTCTGCGTTAATGGTGACTAAATGGGTTAGAGCTGTTTAGAGAAGAGACAGCTGAGAGTATAATAGAAATCTGTAAAGCCTTAATGGTATAGAAAAGGCTAATAAGGGAAAGAATATTGACTGTTTTTTTTCATAACTGAAAAGCGAAGCAATACCTAGTGAAATTATTAAGCTTAAGGCAGGGAGAGGAAAATGAGGCTTTGGTTGGCTGGTTTCACGTAATAAGCAGCTCAGTTTTGGAACTCACTGTCTCAAGATCCTTAGGAACCAACAGTTCCAAGTACATGGTATCAAAACGGGGAGGAAAGATCTATGCCATAGCTATTAAATGGCGTGTTTTCTTTTATTTCTTTCTTATTTTGGTGCAAGAAGTCTGACAAATTTCTGATTTCTCACAGCTGAGGAACTGTAATACCCAGGGAAGAACTGTATTCCTAATTCTATTCCATAAGGGGTTCTATGAGCCACTGTGGAGGCAGGATCAGGGAATGAGGTATAAACTGATACCAAAAGTCTTCTGAACACAAATCAGATGGTTTTTAGTTTATTATATTTAAAATCAAATTCCTTCAGGCACTAGGAAAGTGATATCGTATATGCACTGGATATACTTGGCAAGTTTTGCTAATTAGTAATTTAACGTTATAATGGGTACTGTTTAAGCAAACTCTTGCTCTTGCTTTTGTCACCTTTGTGTTTTCTTCCAGCTTTTCCTACATGTTTTCTTTCTGTCAGGGCTAGAAATTACAAAGGGGAGGGTAGCAAGAGTGATCAAAGATAAGGAACAGCTTCCATATGAGAAATACTTACATTGATTAGACATTACAGCTTGGAAAAGAAACAGTGGGGATGGTGGATACAGTAGATGTCACCTTCTCAAGGTGATTCATCATTTTATAGGCAAGGGAATTGCAATTAACCTCTGATAACACAAGAATTAACCAGTATCGAATGAAAATATCGTTGGCAGATATCAAACAAAGCACTTTGCACAGTATCAAATAGTAGGAAGCTGTAGATAACAAAAGGTTACTTCGATTCCTTAAGCAATTCGAGATAGGTGGATTTTCCTTCTGTTGCTGAGTTTTTGCCTCTGGTTCAGGAGCTGCACTGGGGGCTCAGAAGACATGTGGGAAAGCATCACCACGTGCTGATCTCAGTCTGTTGCTCTGTGCTGGAAGCTTAGCTAGTCAATTTTCAGTCCGTGCTGGCAGATTTTTTACTGAGATTTGTTTCCAAAATTATCTCCTAATTTAATTTTATTCCACGGATCATTCAGGAAATGGCTCCTCAATTTCCTTCTCTCCCACCCTTCCTGTGTACTTTTTTTTTAATTTGGTTGTTCTTCTCTTTTCCTCTTTTCAAGTCTGTATCCCAATTCTCCATTGTAAATATAGCACATCAGCCTTCCTCTAGGACCCTCCTGAAGTCTGAAAACCCAGAAATAGTGGTTTAACGGCCGGGTAATGACAAGAACTACAAAAATTACTATTGAAGATCTAATATCCCTTGAACAGAGTTCTGCTCTGATTTTATTTCGGCATATGTTTTTATAGGACAATCATTTCCTTTACTTCACATAATTTCATAGTTCATGTTGCATTCTCTTGCCTGGTATGTTTCTTGCCTTCATTTCTCCTGGTGTAGAAAGATCTATGAGCTGCCACAGATGGAGACTCACCTGAATCTTTATTTTTGTGGCATTCCCCAGAGATATGCTAGACAATAATTAAACAAATTGTCCTTTTGTAAATTTTTAATTAAGTTGTAGGGGTTTTGCTTAATGCTGGTGAGCAGCAGCAGCATAAAAAAAACCCACCTTTTTCAGAATTAGAAAAGTTGAGTATAAGCTCTGGTGGCCTTTTTCCTGAAACATGGCGACTAAAAACTTATATTTTCCTTGTTGAAGATTGTGATGCTATACAGGTTGACAGGACTCAAAAAAAAAGAGGCTTCTGACTTGTTTAAACTGAAGCGCAAGATTATCTTCCATCTTCTGTGTCATGCTGGAAAGGAAGGCTGTGGGGTCTTGTCAGCTGGAAGTATACCCACCTTAACAAATCGAGGCAGGTCTTGCACCTGGTAGGGGAGAATTTGGCAAAGCATGCTTATTTTATGCTTTGATAATACTGCTTACTTTGAACTTTTCATAGCTTCCATTGGAAAGATTCTTGTTGGTGTGACTTTTTTCTTCTCTCTTTTTTGGGTCTTTAAAACCCATCCAGAAGTATTAATTGCAGGATTATGGCAGTGATCGTCCTCCTGTACTCAGGTCTGGTGAGACTGCACTTTGAAAACTATGTTCAGTTTTGGGCCCCTCATTACAAAAAAGACATTGAGGTGCTGAAGTGGGTCCAGAGAAGGGCAATGAAACTGGTGAAGGGTCTGGAGCACAGATCTTGTGAGAACAAGCTGAACGAACTGGGGGTGTTTACTCTGGACTGAAGGAGGCCCAGGGGGAGACCTTATCACTGTCTACAGCTACCTGTGCAGAGGTTGTAATGATGTGGGGGTCAGTCTCTTCTTCCAAGTAACGAGCAATAGTATGAGAGGGAACAGTCTCAAGTTGCGCTAAGGGAGGTTTAGATTGCATTCCTTCACTAAGAGGGTCAAGCATTGGAACAGGCTGCCTAGGGAAGTGATTGAGTCGCCATAGAATCATAGAATAGTCAGGGTTGGAAAGGACCTTAAGATCATTTAGTTCCAACCCCCTGCCATGGGCTGGGACGCCTCACACTAAACCATGCCACCCAGGGCTCTGTCCAACCTGGCCTTGAACACTGCCGGGGATGGAGCATTCACAACTTCCCTGGGCAACCCACTCCAGTGCCTCACCACTCTTACAGTAAAGAATTTCTTCCTCATATCCAATCTAAACTTCCCCTGTTTAAGTTTGAACCCGTTACCCCTTGTCCTGTCACTACAGTCCCTAATGAAAAGTCCCTCCCCAGCATCCCTATAGCCCACCTTCAGATCCCTGGAGGTGTTTAAAAGATGTGTAGATGTAGGGTTATGGTTCAGTGGTGGACTTGGCAGTATTGGGTTAATGGTTGAATTTGATGATCTTACAGGTCTTTTTCAAAGTGAATGATTCTGTGGTTCTGTGATTCTGGGCAACAGCGTGTCTATGTCACTGGATAGAAGAATGGGCTTGTTTCATGTGCTGCATCAGTGTTTGTAACTCAACAACTACAGCTGATTTCAATGGCATTGTTTTTCCAGAATTAGGTATAAAATACTTTTATATTTGTTGCTAGTATTTCATCTAGATATGGGGAAGGCTTAGGTTAAGCCAAGTTTTTGTGCTAACTTTTTTCTGTAAGAAGAAAGAAAGCTAAATTAGCTTTCAAGAATAAAACATGAGTTTACCAACTTTGTAGGTTATAGTAGTTGCACTTCGTAATGCAAAATAGAAAACTTGCTTCATTAAAACTTCAGAAGAAACTATTGAATGAGTTGTCACAAATCCTGCAGAAAACTTATGTGAAAGGTGACATACTAGTGTGCAGTTGAGAGTACTGTCAGGTTTATACACATTTCCTGATGTGTTTTTTATATTAGTGGAGCTCCAACAAAACTTAAAATCTGTTTACACATCTTTAAGTAGACTTTGCTGTAATTTTCTGTGTCTGTGGGTTTGGTTTTGGCCTTTATTTTTACTGCTTTGTTTGGTGTGTTGCTTTATGATTGAGTGCTGCTTCTCAGTAATTTAATTCAAAAATGAGCTTCTGAAAACGGATAGCCATAATGAGCTAAACGATTCTGTGTTTTTTATCAAGTGTGGAAATACTGTCCTGCTGTTCTGAACTGATAGTTTAACTGCTTTGATATCAAATTGCTCTGTAAAATTCAGAAAACAAGTGGATCTTTCCTGTTAGCATGGACTAGACTATTACATATCTCTAAATTGTTTTAGAGATTATACTCTTTCTAAAAGCAAGGATTATGTTTCTACACTGAGATCATTGCATGTGGCAGAAATGTTAATGTTCTTCCTTTACAGATGGATTTTGTGTATAGAAGTGGAGGGATGCCACTGACCGTATCAGGCAAAATAACTATATCATATGGAGTTCTGCTCTTTTTAGGAGAAAGTGGTTAGTTTACGTGAGCACAGTACTGATTTTAGTGAACTGCTGAACCAATTGGATTACCAATACACCAAAATACCTAGAAATCCTGTGCATAATGTAGAGAATATGAAGTGCAGTGTGGCTGCTGCTGCCAGGTCCACATTTCTGTGAGCATGCTTTTCAATTAAGCAAGCATTTCTTGGCCAAATCTGTGAAGCTCTGCACTTGCCCGATGCTATTTACAGCCTGCCTGCATGTAATGGTTATTTTTGGATGGCACATCTGAGACACTTGAAAATCTTTAAAGATTCTCTTTGCTTCAGTGGGCACAATTCTTGTAATTCTAGTGAAAATACAAAAGTGAAGGAGAAGTGTTTTTCCACACAGCCTTTAACTGAAGTTACACTGAAGTTGTTAATCATAGAGATACCTTTTTCGTCTGGTAGTTGTTGCTTAATATGCTGAGAGCCTCTGTGAAGCATTTCTGGTAGGACAAATAGTATTGGGATGAATGTGTGTGTTGTGAAATGAGTGAGGTTGCATGTGGCTCCTGTTGTGGCTAGAATATGTGGGAGCTTGGAATAAAAGGTGTGTTCCTCAAGGAAGTGCAGGTGGTACTTTGAGACGGACCTAAAGCCACCACAGTAGTAGTTCATAACACCTTTGCACACCTAAATATGAATAAATGGTTATTATCAGTCAGCATTTTCTCCTACATTTGATATAGAGAATCAACAACAAAAGAGGGAGGCAAATATTGAAAATAGCAAAAACGCTGATAAGGATTCTGGAAATTCCAACTAATGGTAAAACGTTCTGTGTATTTTCAAACTGCTGGAGTGTTTATTCACCACTGAGGAAAAATTAGAAATGTGATTCAACATCTCAAGCATTAAATCTGAACTGTAATAAATAATGTGGTAAACTAATCTACAAACACAGACAGAGAAAGGCTGGAATTACTAGATTTATCCCAGTATTTCTTACACCAAACAAGTCTCTCATGGCTCATGAGAGACAGTATTGGCATTACTGGTTGCATTAAGGAAAACCCCTTGTCGTGCAGCTTGAGGCATGCTGCTTCATGTCTATGTTGAAATTTCCCCATCTTTAAACATGGGGATAAATATTTATTTATGGTCATTATGACACTTAATGCTAGATTTTTTGGATCGTTTAAAAGGTGGTGGTGTAATCACTCATCCTCGTGACTTATGTCTACAAGGAATGTTCTTTCAATTTAGGTTTATTATCTCTGTGAAGTTAATTAACTTTGTATGTCATAGCAGCATAGTTTTTATTAGAGAAAAGCAAGCAATGCCTGTCAGTGAAAAACACAGTTCTTTGGAGAATGTGAGAAATGTCTTGTGATTTTCCACAAGTTAAAAGTTGCCTTTATCCTTTTCACTAGTAGTACTGCTCTTGGCACAACTACCTTTTGCTGTGGGTAGTACTAACCAGGGGCAGAGGTCACGCAGAGCATTTTCAAGTCTGTTTACTTCTAGGATTGCACTTTCTTTTCTTCCTTCTTTTTCAATGTCAACTTACCATTTTAGGGAAAGAGCAGTGTTTCCATTTCTGATGTTGGCAGCCCATCAAAGCAAGTCCTTTATTTTCTTCAGAACGTTATCTGTCTGATGTGGTGGTGTAAACACGTTTCTGGAGCTGTTCTACTAATTGCTGTGATCCTGCCATAAACAGACCCACATACAGTCATGTAGAAAGATGCTTTTTATTTAAAATGAGCTTAAAGGAACAGAAGATGTTGTTTAATGCCCAGCATGGTCACTTGCTTCCAACACTATAAAATTAGCTGGAATTACTACCACATTAAATTATATATTGATACCTGTTACATGAAGGTGAGGTTGGTATGCATTTTGTTGTCTTTAGAGAAGTCTTGAGGGTATGCCAACATGATCTTTAGTACTGTATTGTTCATGTGGGTCTTTGTTATTCCATGCAGACTTTCCACATGGGTAGATCCATATGTGACTTTGAACTCTTGAACATGTTGTAGGGCTGTGGAGTGGGCAAGTAGAGGAGCTTTTTCTATTGGTTTCCTGATCTGGTGTAAGGAATCCATTGACACAGTCCTGGGCTGTAAGTCCAGGTATCCCACACTAGGTATCGAGAACACTTGCCAGCCCTGATGTTTATTCAGAGTCTTCTCTGAAGGTAACAACCTTCTCTAGAAAAGACAGGTAGTTTCAAATCTGTCTCCCAGAGGTGTTACTAATACAGAAATTTGTTTTTTTCATAAACAGAGAAAGCAAGTGAAGGCAACAGTTACTCTGTTCTAGGGAAGATCTTTAGGGGGAAATGTCTCCCAAGTTCAGTATTTCATGAGCTTTGATTCTTAAAAATGTAAAGTAGTCAAATATTTAGCTTCATCCAGATGAGTCTTGCTTCATGTATGAAGTTGTGCAATTACAAAGTAACCTTGTTTGAAGAATAATGATTTTATGGAATACATGTGCTTTTTTTCCCTCTCCTCCAAAATTGTACCATCTACAGCTGGGAAAAAAATATTTATCTCTTGAAGATTTCCAGGAAATTTAAGCTAAGACATTAAAGTAGAAATGTATTGTTCATTGGTCACAGCAAAGCCGGTCATGAGAGCATGAAGTGGCGACTGTATTTTGATTTCTGATGCTGAACTGATTTGTCAAAGTATGGTGGCTCACAGCTCCTTGGTGCCAGCTCACAATCTCTGTGGAGCCAAAGATTCGCCACTACTCCATCAAGGAGATGCATGCCTCCTGCCTCATCAGAGAGCTGTTTGTAGAGTGGAGATGCCTGTGGTTTGGTTTGGTGATTTGTGTGTGACTTGTCATGAATAAGGATTGGGGTTGTGAGGAAGGAATAACAACAAAATTAATTATTCCTTTGGAATAATTAATCTGGGAAAAATTAATTATTCCTTTTAGCTGGATCTGGCTTATGGGCAAGATATTTCCCAGCCCTGGGATTGAAGGTATGTTAATGCAAAAAAATGTTGAGGTAAGGCAGGTAAGTTTAGATGATACACCTTGGATGGCAGGTGTTTCTCTGTGACTCTTCCTGCAACTTTGTCCTCCCAAGAAAAGGAGTAGTCTTCCCTTTGTCACTGTTCAACATGGCCAAAGCTTGGTTGTTTGTAGACCGGGCAGTGTAATTTTTCTCACCGGTGATGCTGAGTGGCCCATTTTACCACTGGTGGTAGCTTTGGGAAGGAACCATAGTTTTTGTGAGGATGGAGGCACATTTTGATGGTGACACACAGGAGAACTGAGTTTCAAACTGATTTTGTCTGTGGTAAGTCTTTGTTGTGATGATCTCAGTTGTACTATAAGTAAGTGCAGCAATTATTTTTAAGACTGGTTTTGTGGTGTGCTTTGTGGAATTGCTAAGACCTTTTGATATGTGCTGTTCAAAGTGTTAATTTCAGGTAGACCGATGTGGTATTTTTGTTTGGTATTTCAAAGAATCTTAAGTTAAATGGCACTTTCTGTACATAATTATTTCTTTTCTTTGTATCACCAAATGGTAGCATCAGAAGAGTCATGAGCATCTGGTTATGCTAAAAACAAGCGCTTGAAATGCTTTAACCTTCTGTCGTCTGTTCTTTGTTTCTGCTCTGCACTGGAGTAGGTGTTGGAAAAAACTGAATTCTCTAATGAAGTAGTGTTGGGTGGGCCCTGAATGCTCACATTGTGGGTCCCTCCCATAAATATTGGGTGGATTGTTATTTTTTTCTTTTAAACAAATGCTTTCATTATTCAATGGTTATTAACATGTATTCATAAAAGAAAGATCTGTTCTAGTTCAAGCTGAAAATGGCTGTCACCCTTTCTTAAGTGGTGCTAGGTTAAAACTTTCTCTGAGACTTTGAGCAATTGCAGACAAGCACCAAATGTCTCACTATTAGAGATGGGAGAGCTTTGCTGACTTGAAGATGTTCTCTAGATCCTAACTCCTGCTAAAACCCCCCCACAGCATATTACTTTCTAGACTTGGCATCTAAGGGATCGCAGGTTTGGAAGGACTTTGTTTGGACACTGCCTTGCTTACCCTGTCACTCCCCCATCTCATTTGTATTGGAATTTGGTGCATGTTTTCATTCAACCTTCTAAATTAAAAGATGTTCTGATATCTCCTTTTAAGATGTTTATCTTGAATTTCAAGGTATTATTGAATGTTGGTAAGTGTTAAGAAAGATGTGGCTACACTTGTCTGAACTGTGTTTTTTCTGAACGTTTATTTACAATATATGTATATTTTGATATATTTACTTTACGAAAAACAGTCAAATAATGTGAGAGAAGGTCTGCTTTGCATTTTAAGGCATACCAAGTTATTTTCTTCCGTGTCTATAAACCAAACAAACAGTGGAGAGTGTTTGTTTTTTTTTTTAATGGGGGCACCAGGAAAGAAAATAGAGATTTTCAGTCTTTGTCCTCAGGGATATGGAAAAACTGAAATCCTTACGTTTGAAATTATAAGCAGGTTGGTCTTTTTCAGGAATTGCATTCAATCTCCTGAAACATTCACACAATGCACATTTGATAACGTGTGTCCATAGTTTCCACGTGCAGCCTACAAGAAGACCCTTTCATTAAGGCCACATTAAAAAAGAAAGGTAATCCTCAAGAGAGGGAAGCAAAACACCAAATCCAGGTTTGTAGAGGTTGTATCCTAATGCCTTCCCACCTTTTCTATCATTCACATCCCCCATGAGTTTCTGGTTTGGTTTGGGTGTATTCTTCAGGATTCCTCTACTGAGAGGGAATTAATTTGAGAGGAGGATGACAGTCTGAACAGGACTTTCTTAAGAGGAGACATTTAGTCGTTTTGAAAATGTGTCTGTATCTATGGATAAACACAGGTGAGAGATGATGAATGTGGTTAGCACGTCTATATTGGCAAGTTCATCAGTGTGCAGTCCCTTTGCTATGTTTTTCTTAAAAATTTCTGAAATTTTGTAGATTCGACACTTGGAAATGAGGTTTATGTAGGAAAAGAGGAAGCATTTTGTAGTAATTTTCCTTCAAATTCCTGTGGGTTTGAAAGCAACTTACTAGTGTCTTATCAGAAGAATTATTTATTCCCTTAGTTCTTTCAGTGAGCAATACAAATCTTGAAGAACAGGTTAACAGTTCTTTGAAAGTGGTAATGGTTAATATAATGTGTTTTAAAAGGTGTGGTTTTTAAGTTGTAATCTTTTTATGCTGTTTTAGGGGTTTCCATTCAGAATTTTTGGCCAGTTCTTGCCAATCTTGTAGAATTGAAAAATCAGACACTTGTCAAGAAACTTCTTCCTACTTAAAAAGCAAACCCAATTATTCTGGCAAACTGCTTTCCTGTCAAAGGACGCACACCCTGACCTTTTATCCAGCAGGTTGGAGCATTTCTGAAAGTCACTTTGGTTCTGCCAGATATATCAGCGCAGTTCTGTAAACATGATTATTCCCTGCAGTTTCTCTTTGTTACTTTGAGGTTGTAATATTTAACACCTTTTTTTTCTTTTTTAGCATTGAAAAATAGTAAGTGGAAATTACATGCTGCTTAAAAACCCAGAATGTCATTCCTTTGTCTGACAAACCAACATATTTTTGTAGCAGTCCCAATTTTGGTTCTAAAGTATTGGTAAAATGAAGCGTGAGTCTTTTTGGCAGCTGTAGGGTGTTAGCCCTCTTTATGAGAACCTTTAAGTGACATTGAATACCGTTTGCTCATCTGTGAACCAGAGGAGCATTTGGTTCACACAGGGTATGGTGAGCAGCCTGCATCCTGCCCAGGCTGCAGTCAGCAACAACAGGAAACTGCATTGCACCAGGTTTGAAGGATGACAGAGCATGTTTGAAAGCTGACTGTAAAGAGATATAGCTGAGGAATTGTCTCAACTGCTACTTGCACATCTGGAAAGCAGGATCTGGGAAGCAGGTTTGTGTTTCATAACATCCTTGCCAAACTGGTAGGAGCTGGGTGTGCCTAGATCTTTGTCTCTTGAGAAACCAAGCTTTTATTTTGCAAGTGACATGTTTGATTTTTAAACTTTTTCAGTCGGTTTGGTCGTTCAGTGTTTTGGTTTTGCTTTTCTTTCTTAGGAGGTCCAAATATATGGGCCATCACCTCTGAAGAGCGGGCCAAACATGACAAGCAGTTTGATAGCCTTAAACCCACAGGAGGCTTCATTACAGGTTGGTATGAGATTCTGGACTACACATTAACTTCTGTGTACACATAAGTATCTTTGTAAAGCAGTTTGCAAACTACATCCTTTTTCTAGCCTTTTGTTGGGTGACTGACAACCATATTCTTTGGACAAACAGCCATGGGTTATTATTAAACTTCTGCCAGCTTTCAGCTGAAGTGTGGCACAGGAACATTCTTTTATTAACCATGTCACTTCTGCAGCTAGCAGTTATGTGCTATCTAGGTTCAAAATCAAAGAGTATCAGGCGAAATCTGAGCTTAGATGGGAGGCTGCCAAGGGACACTTACAGTAGCTATTATGGCAAGTGACGCCACAGACACCAGAAGTGGCTCTCCTCTGTCTGAACAGTGATAGAGAATACTGTGCTGTTAAATATCTTTGTTTTGGATGAAGAGGCAGGGAGAGAGATGCTGACAGCTTGTCCTTGTTAATGACTGCTTGAAATTTATTAACCCTTGGGCCTTCAGTAAGTTCTGGATAGGCTAATGGCATTTTACAATGGCCTGCTGTCAGTTCCAATTGCATTCAGCTGCTTCTCCTCTGAAACAATTGGGTCATGTTGCTGAGCACCTCAGAATTTGCAGGTTTTAAGGATAAGAATCTGCTTGCGATATCAAGAAAAGACTGAAGCTCACTGGAAAAAATGCCCCATTCTTACATCAAGTGTGTGTGTAGGCACTAAAGACTACCCTTAATTGTTTCTACCTGCCTAACTATCTGCTGATGCCCTGTCTGGTGACTCCACTGCCTCAACTTTTCTTCTTTCTGGCCCAGAAAGGACTGAGGAGAAAGTGAGAAGTTGTCTGCTTGGAACACGCACATCTTCTGGCTAAATGATACATATCTCCTGCTCTGGCCACACAGCACTGGGAGGTTGTGTTTACCACTAGCTGAAAAGTATTCAATCACAGGGACTACTCGTAGGCCACATCTAGCTGTTACCTGCACACATGTCTGCAGGCTATATTATTTATTCGGCAACTGCTTGAAATGAAAGGTGGTGTGTGAATATAAGGGAAGAAAGAGGTGAAAGAATAACCTGAAGTCTTAGCTTGAAGCATCTGTAATTCACTCATAGGTAGGCATAAACACTACTATCCATGTTTTACTACATGTTTGTTTACAGCACGATCAGTGCCAATTGATTTGGAACTTAATATGAGGTTGCACAATAGTTCCCATTCCTTTCCTGAAATACTGAAATAGTGGATGTTCTGTGATGAAACAGAATATTATTCAGAATGTGATATTCTCCCAGATTTTTTAGAGAGGCAATACTGGCTCAAGTAAGATTGAAAGAAAAGAGAAGGAAATAAATAGCATGCTCACTGTTTCCTGTCAAAGCAATTGGTTTCAGTCATTTTTACTTCTCTAAATCTTGACTCTTTAAAACTGTTAGCAGCTGTTGACTTGTGACCTGTTAAAGCTTTTTATAACTATCTGAAATTACTTCCCAGAGCAAAGATTCAGGATTGCAGAATACATGGGTCTCTGCCAGTTGCTGTCACTAAGGAAGGGGTTAGGTGGTATGAAACTGGGAAGCTTGGTATTTAGCATGCTGGTTCCTTTTTGAAACTTTGATCCCACAGGGGAGTACAGAGGTCTTCTGAAAATCTGTGTCTCTAGCTTAAAAGTCTGTCTGTCTTTCCTGTTTAATGTAGGTGACCAAGCACGTAACTTTTTCATGCAGTCGGGTCTACCAGCTTCAATCCTTGCTGAAATATGGTAAGGTGTTCTTTTTTCTTCTTTCCTAGCAGATGTGTAGCATTCAAATACTATCTTTAGTATGGTGTGCTGTCTCAAAGAGGCTTTCAGCAGTTGAAGTATGGGTGTTGTCTGAATCGTTTTTTTAATTAAAAAGCAGTATCTTTTTAAATATTTCTCATGATGTTAATTCAGATCATATTGAAGACAGCCTTTCTAAACTGTAGTAAGTGCTTGAAACAAAAATGATGATAAATTGCAAGACTTTCATATAGAGAAGTGCCTGTTGGACTGCCACAAAGGTTAAGCCCTATCTTTATATTTTTTATAAATATATGTAAGAGTAAGTGGTGATAGGGCAAGGGGGAATGGCTTTAAACTGAAAAGGGGTAGATTTAGATTAGGTATTATTAAGAAATTCTTACTGTGAGGGTGGCGAGGCGCTGGCACAGGTTGCCCAGAGGAGCTGTGGTTGCCCCATCCCTGTCAGTGTTCAAGGCCAGGTTGGATGGGGCTTGGAGCAACCTGCTCTAGTGGAAGGTGTCCCTTCCGCTTGAAGGGGCTTGGAACTAAATGAGATTTAAGGTTTATTCCAATTCTGTGGTTCTCCACTTCTATGATTTTTAATAATATAATGGAAAAGGAGGTAAAAAAATAACACTTCAAATAGCAATAAAGAAAAAAGAGGTAAATAATGGATTAATGAATTGTTGGAAATGCCAAATTGAATGATGTTTGAAATACTGGTAACCACTAAAATGCCAGTAAGTTTAAGTATGGGAAAAAATATATGCTACTAAAGTGAGAATGGAAAATATGCTGCAAGTAAAAGACAGGAAAAAAAAAATCTAAAGCCACAGAAAGTGTAGTAGAAGGTCAGTTATAATACACTGAGAAATCTCCATCTCACAGTTGAGAGATCCCACCTGCAGTACTGCATTCAACTTTGGAGCCCCAACAGGGCATGGACCTGTTGGAGTGAGTCCAGGGAAAGCCACGAAGATGGTCAGAGTATTGGAGCACCTCTGCTATGGAGGCAGGCTGAGAGATTTGAGCATGTTCAGCCTGGAGAAGCGAAGGCTCCAGGGAGACCTTAGAGCAGCTTCCAGTGTGTTAAGGGAGCCTACAAGAAATCTGGAGAAGGGCTTTTTACAAGGTCATGGAGTGTCAGGACAAGGTGGAATGACTTTAAGCTGAAAGAAGGGAAATTTAGATCATATATAAGGAAAAAATTCTTTACGATGAGGGTGGTGAGGCCCTGGCAGAGGTTGCCCAGAGAAGCTGTGGCTGCCCCATCGCTGTCAGTGTTTAAGGCCAGGTTGGACAGGGCTTTGAGCAGCCTGGTCTAGTGGAAGGTGTCCCTGCCCATGACAGAGTGTTGGAACTGGATGATCTTTAAAGATCAGCCGATGCTATAATACAGGAACTAGAAAAAAACCTGTGCTTTGCAGCATGTATGTGGTGATTGCAACACTTCTCAGTCTTCACTAGAATACTGTGTTCATTTTGGGGTACTTGGTTGTTATCAATATACATATGTGCTAAAAGACACACAGTGGAGGCTCATAATAATTAAGAACAACTGTGTGGGAGTTGTGAAAGAATATTAATGAAACTAACTAAATGCAAACTTAGTTTCTTCTTCAGACTCTTTTTTTGCCTAGGGTCTTGGGGTTTGATAATGAATATTAACAGAATGATAGGCTAAATGTAGCTTAATGCTAAATCTTTCTTTTTTTTAACTTCCTGATTTTATTTACGCTCCTGTGCCCAGTCCTTACGTCTAAGATTTCATTTTTTCTGTCTGACCAGAAATTCAGTCTTTTTCTATATGTACTGTTGCATGTATTTTCTGTTGTAATTAAGTTTATTTGGAAAAGTGTCAGAGGAAGACACTGCGGATATTGGGCTTAAAAACCCCTCAAGTTTTGTGATTTGAGTTTTCATAGTGTCTATGTAGCACCTTCAGCAGGTTTCTGTGTCCTCCTGTTGTGGATTCTTGCATTTCTTCCTTACATTACCAGACATAAATTTAAAATAATTACTTTGGCTGGTAGCATAGAAAACAGTCTAGCAGAGGCAACAGGTCTGGCCACTGGGCAGAGGATTACTGCTTTTCCAAGTGCCTTCCTTCTTTCTCAAGTGTTTAATATACAGTAACTTTAAAACTGAACTCCACAGTAGGCGACCAGGTGTGTAGTCAAACTTCTGAGGGTTTGGATGCTATCAAAAGTAGAACATTTCTAAATGGTTGCAAGAATTTTTTTGTTTTCTTGTACAAAACCAGAAAATAAAACTGATAGAAAAGCTTCTCATTAAGTGATGAAGTGAAATTCACATTTTTTTCCTTGTGGGCTTTTCTAATTTTATTTTGTTTTGGTTTTAAGGGCACTATCAGACATGAACAAGGATGGAAAAATGGATCAACAGGAGTTCTCTATAGCCATGAAACTCATCAAGCTGAAATTGCAAGGACAGCAGTTGCCTGCAGTTCTCCCTCCTGTCATGAAACAAATTCCAGTATTTTCGCCGCTAATGTCAGCTCGCTTTGGTACTTACTAATATATAATTACTTAGTGTTCAGAGGTAAAAATCCACAGTTAATTGCAGCCAAATACAAGTGTTAATCTGACTATAACAGTTGGGTGAATCAGTGAAAAAAAAAAAACCCAAGGATATTCTGATTTAGGAAATTCACAAAGTTACTTTCTTGACATTTTTGATAATTTCATTCTTTGAAGACATTTAATGGTAAACCTCCTATTGAATTTTTGACGTGAGGAGCAAGAAGGCCATTCACATCTGCCATCCCACTTGCAGGCTCTTATCTTTTACTCGTAGTCTTTTTTTGTCTCCCTCCTACTCATCTAGCTATTTATACTTGGGATTTTTACAGTTAAACTTAGTAAAGGTCAAAGTTTTGGTGGAAAGTTACTTTAAATATTTTTTCAAAATCAGTTTGTCTGTTTTGGTTGTATGACAAATTGGATAGAATTATTTTCACTTTCTGGCCCCTTTCTGATGATGTTTTCATATTCAGTGCATGCCTGTTGGTATTTTGTTGTTTTGTAGAACAAAATGTATATAATGACTTGAGCTGTATTCCAGAATTAGTGCATACTTATATGCTGAATTGTATGCATTATGCATATATTAATTACACACATGACTTAAAATATCTGCCCGTTGCTAAACCGTGTGTGTTTGCATACAAGTGCCTGCATTTATAGACAGCTCGGGTTGGCATATGATCACTTCCTATTAACTTTCTATCATCTCATCTGCATACAAGGGTTATCTTTCACAAGGCTCGTCCAGAAATTCAAGTGCCCTTAATCCCTTCAGGCAACTGCCTGAAAGAAAACATTTTCATGAGCATTGGAAGGGACTTATTTCAGAAACATTATCAGCTTTTCCCTATAGAGGATTGTCACAACTTTGTGTAGTCTTTGCCTAGCACAATGGACCCCATTTCTCGCTGGAGCCTGTGAAATATTTAATCATAAATTGTTGTCTTTTTCTGTAGGAATGGGGAGTATGCCAAATCTGTCCATGCCAACGTCTGTGTCTGCGATCACACCATTAGCTAACATGTCTCTGACCTCCATGACTTCTGTTCCTCCTTTGGTTATGTCCACACCCCTGATGCCTTCTGTCAGTACGTCGTCACTGCCAAATGGAACATCTAACCTTCTACAGCCTTTGTCCATACCTTTCTCTTTAAGTAAGTACAGAGTCATGGTTTAAGCCCAGCCAGTAACTCAGAACCACAGAGCTGCTCACTCACTCACCCTCTTTTTCTTTCCTCCACTCCCGCAGGGATGGGGAGGAGAACTGAAAGAATGTAACTCCCATGGGCTGAGATAAGAACAGTCCAGTAACTAAGGTGTAACAGAAGCCACTCCTGCTACCACCAATAATAATAATGATAAGGGAAATAACAAGGGAAGAGAATACAAGCCCTCACCACCCGCCAACTGATACCCAGCCCGACTGAGCAATGATCTAGCCCTTCCGGTTAACTGCCCCCAGTTTATATGGAAGGCATGATGTCCTGTGGTATGGAATATACCACTGGTTAGTTTGGGTCAGGTGTCCTGTCTCTGCTTCCTCCCAGCTTCCCCTCCTCCCTGGCAGAGCATGAGACTCAGAAAGTCCTCAGAGTAAACATTACTTAGCAACAACTGAAAACATCGGTGTTATCAGTGCTGTTCCCAGGCTGGAAGTCAAAACCACATCACTGCACCAGCCACTAAGAAGGAGAAAAATGACCGCTACTGCTGAACCCAGGACATGTAGTAAAGTCCAGTACTTGTTTTCAGAATTGTGAATCTTATTTTCTCTATGGCTAATTCCAGACAGGAATGCTAATATTTGAATGTGAGTTTAAGAAAAAGTAATTAAAAATGTGTTATTTTCCGAAGTTCACATTTGTCAAATCAGTTCTAACTAGTTAATAACAGCACACTGATCAGATTTTCTTATTTCTATCAAAACCTTGAGTCTTTGTTGCAAACCATTTCCTTATTCCAGGTTGTTTTACAGGTTTTGTTTTGTTTTTTGTTTTTTTTTTTTTTTTTTTTGTTCGTTGTTTGTTTCAGCACTGCCTCATACTGGTTCTTTAGGTCTCATGGCAGGAGGGTTTGGTGGCACTAATATACAGAAGGCACAGTCACTAATCGATTTAGGATCTAGCAGGTATGAAAGCAAAGTTTAAAATGGTTGTTTTGTGAGTAGTATGCCTTACAAAACTTATGGAAGATTTCCATTTTCAAAGTATATTAAAAATTAGCCTATTTAATACGACCTGTCAGGTCTGAAAATTGATTGTTTTGATATGCACAATAGTATTTTCAGTAGTCTGGCAAATCTGTCAGAAGCAGGAGAGGAGTTCTAATGCGAGAAAGTGGTGCCAAATAGAAGGGAAAGTAGCTCATTAGTAAATAGAAGTAAAACTTCCCAAGTGGTTATAAAAGCAATGTTTATGGATTGATGTGCTCATTCATTATAGAGGGCGCCATGTAATGAGCAGGCATGTATGAACAGTATTTGTTATAAATATTTATGCATTAATTTGTTTTATGAATAATACAAGATTATGAATCTTTGTAGTCAGCTGCTCTGCTTCACTGATTTTAGAGCTTTGCCATAGGCAAAGTGAGGGATTAGACCTACCTATCCCATTTGGCATCAAGGGAACAGCCTCCCTAAGGACAGTACAAGGGGCATCTCAGCCCAGCTCAGTTCTGGAAGGGGACTCAGAAAAGGTTCACCTTTGTTACTGTTGATACAAAGCATTTAGGGTGAATATGTCTTACTTTGGGCTCCTCATACAGGCACCTGATGTTAGCAGATGTTCAGTGAGATGATAGTAGGCATGGTGTGTGCCTGTAATCATCTCTGAGCTTTTTTTTTAACAAAAGCTTTTCTTTGCTGGTGTTGTAGTGTTACGAAGTAGCTCTCCTTCAGTGTTACTGTGGACAGCATTTTCACCGTCAGTACCTAATTCCATGAAAAGGATGTCCATCCAGCATCAGGCTAGAAAGGCTTTGTTTCTATCAGCATTCCTTATTACCTTGAAGAGCACTTCAAATAGGTTTTTTTACTTGACAGAATAGGGGGTTGCCTTAGATAAGGCAGGCTGGATGCACCTGGTTTTGTCTGATCTTCAAAGATGGGACACTGAAAATGCTGGGACTCACAGGTAGAAGGTTTATAGGTGTATCTAAACACTCCATCAGCACTATTCTGCAGAAGTTGAACGAGTTGGAAAAATTCCATTCAGCCTGTCATTGTCACTAATAGAAAGAAAAGGTCAAGGTGGAATATAGTGACTTTAACAGCATTAGAAGCTGGTTATGCATGTCAGTATATCAGATAACTTTTTATGCTTATGGTTGTTCATTTGCATACATTTTAACATTACTTAGACATCTGACCAATGCTTCACTGCCCTTGTAAACATTCTCACGAAATTTGAGATGTTTTCCTGTGGTTTTCTATAGTAGTATTTTGCAGTGGTGGACTGATGAATTAGGTGGCATTAGTGCCTGTGATACCAAGGGAACAGGATCTTGAATTTCAAGAGTTTTGTTTTAGATATGTGTCCCTATTTTCACAGTGAAATCTCATAGTAGTGTTGAAAATATTTATAGCACATTAGCAGAGGTAAAACTTTGTGAAAGCTGTTTCATGTTACCAGAATATATTAGGTATCTTCTGTTCCAGTACCTGTTTATTAAGCCAAATAACATAGAATTCTTTCTTCATCTCTTTTTCTTTCCTTTTCTTAAAATCTGTTACAGTTCAAATTCTTCCTCTAGTGCTTCACTAGCTGGGAATTCACCAAAGATTGTATCCTCAGACTGGGCGGTCCCTCAGGCCTCCAGATTAAAATACAGACAGAAATTTAACAGTCTTGATAAAAGTATGAGTGGATATTTGTCAGGTGAGTATAGCATTTGATATGGAGTGGGAAAACCAGCAGTGTTTTCTGGGGGATGGAATCCCAGCTTGGGGTTTGACTTGCATATGAAATAAAAAGCTGAAATTGTTGACATTCAGACCTATGCAGGAGAAAGTGGGCTTCAGCTGCTGGTTCCAATCAGCCAAGAAATGGAAATAGCCATCAGTTTACTGGCTTGAGCTCTGTGTTAGACCTGGGGGAGTCTAAGGAGGCAGAAGTCTCCCCAGGTAGACTGAAGCTACAGCAGCCATTAAGGGGAAGAGGAGAAGAGTAGTAATGATGGGATCAATCTAAAAGAGCCTGAGAACCAGACTGGGGAATTTTGCTTCATAAAGTCAGCAGTCATTTTACAAGCATCACTCTTTGGACTGAGCCTCTTTCTTATGACTTTATAAAATGGGGGACATCATACTATCATTTTTTGTGCCATGTGCTCCTATGTATGCATATTACTAAGTGCTTAGATATTTGGGCTCTATCTTTTCAAAGAAAGGCGTTTGGGAAAGACACTGGTAATGCAGCCATTCACTGGAACTTTCAAAAAGTAATTTAAGGGAGTCATTCCTTGTTGATTTTCAGTGACATTTGTGCTGTGCCACAGCATTATGGTCATTTTGGAAGACTTCACATGAAGTTAATACAAGAGTAGAGTTTTGTTAGAAAGTTCTGATAAAACCGGATTGCTCACTGCAGAGTAGAGCACTTGTCTAGAAGTTAGTAGGTGTAAAGTCAGTGTGTATGTCTGTAGCTGGCTGCATTTCCTATTTTAAATAAGCCCTCACCAAGAAAGGGACTCAGTGCTTTTTATCTCATTCAGCTGATTTTGGCCTGGAGGTTTCATTGACCTACCCGGAAGGGTATATGGTTCTTTACTCTCAAAGGAAAGCTTTCAAGTGTGCTAGCTCAAGATTAGGTAGACAGTCAGCTGTGCTTTTGAAATAGCTGTGGAGATTACCATAAATATCAATTTTTCATGTCAGCTTTTCTATTAGGTGCTCTTGAGTAAAAAACCCACAAATATTTACATCTTCATTGTGTTCTGGTTGTAAAGCCCGTTGTTAAGCCAACTCTCAGCCACTGATGAAAGTGGATTAGATTAATATTAAAAATAAACATGCCCCAGTTCGTGACCCATTTTTTGCTACGTGTGAATCTTTGTTCAGGGTTTATTTTTATTAAAGTCTCTTACATTTGCACTAAGGATTTCAAGCAAGGAATGCCCTTCTGCAATCAAACCTTTCACAGACTCAGTTGGCTACTATTTGGTAAGTTTAGTTGCTGATTATGAATTCAGTGTGTTTATGGTGTTAAGAGAGGAATGTATTAAATAAGAAATTACAGAGGGAAGCCATAGATTTAAAATCATAAACTGAAACTAAGCTGCTACTAAAACTAGTTTTTGAATTAGTTCTTTTCAAAAGATACCTTGACTATATTTTTTCATTCTTTTTGTTTGTTAAACTCCATATAATAGTGCTGATACTAATTTCAGGGTTTGATTCAATGATGTACTAGTTTAACTGAGATGAGGGTTTGTTCATTTTAGAAGGATTCAGAAATCAAGCTTGTCGGTTTTAAAACACGGAGGAAGATTTAAAATGAAGTTACCTTTCAGCTTTTTAGTTTTACTGCAGCTCTCATAAAGATATCTGCATATTATACATTTGTTAAGACTTGTCTTTACTGTGGTGGTGGAAGCATTTACAGTTGTCTGAAAGCTTAAATAATCTGCTCTGCTGGATTATGCCTTCAGACGTAACTCAGATGTTACTCATAAAATATACTGGCCAAGCAGACTTCCCAATAGCTTGGTGCGTTATATCCATTTACAAGTTCCCTTTCTTCTTCCTCTTTATCTCAGGACAGTAACTTGTTTGTGTCTAGCAGCAGCAATCTGAAATATTCCTTATATTTGTTGAGCTTGCTTGATTGTATGCTGTGAAAGTAAAAATGGAGTGTCAGGTTGTATTCCTGTACTCTGGAGCAAGGGGAAATGAAGCAGGTGTATAATGACTGTTTCCCTCCTGGGTGCCTAGTGTGAAGATATCAGTAACTCGTGTGAGGAGGTGTGTGTACCCCTGTAGAGAGGTTTAACACCCCAAGTTTCAGTTTTGCCCAAAGTGAGGAATTGCCAATATTTCTGCTGGGGTGCTGTGTTCATGGTAATTACCTTAATGGTATTGTTGTGTGCGAGTAATGCTGGTCTGTGAACATAATAAAAATCCCATTTCATCACCTCCTGCTTTTGTTTTTCACTGTGATATGGGGTGTGTGTGTGTGTGTGTGTGTGTGTGTTCACTGTGATATGGGGTGTGTGTGTGTGTGTGTGTGTGATGTGGGGTTTTTGTTTGTTTTGTTGTTTCCTTTTTGATTTTAGCAGGGTTTGGGGTTTTTTTAGCTGCCTTTTTTGTTTGTGAGTTTTTTGGGGTGGGGGTTTGTTTTTTATAAGCAGTTATTTTACTAAGTGTAAACCTCAGTGGGCTCTAAGGACACATTCCTATAATTGTATTTACACAGACAGTTCCTTGAGAAAGGTTCCCGCCTTTTGGCGGGAAAAGGGTCATTTCTTTCCTGCAGCTCTGGAAACATTTCACTGGTTTACCTCCAATACATACACCACCCCAGCTGTGTGAAAAACATTTTGTAGGCTAATCATACGATTGTATGGTGTGCTCTCTCCTTAAAGGGGGATAGGTGATATTTTCCTTACTCATTGCAAGGTACTCTGGGGCAGCTCACATCTTCCCTGTGCTGTTGAGAAGATACCAGGGGAAAAAAAGAATTCTGTGCAAAGATTCCTGTTGTAAAATCTGCTGTAATTTTATGAAATGTTTTGGTTTATTTTGTTCAATTAAAAAAGTATGGAAAAGTGATTTCTAGCATTTTGAGCTGGTTAAGAATGATGCTGGATTCTCTTCCCAGTTCGTCTCCTGGTGATATCCTTTTGGTGTATTTTATGAAAACATCTGAATAGCAGTACATTATTAAACAAAATAACATCTGCCTTCATGAACTATTCATGTCATTAATTGTAATTATTTTTTACCAGAAAATTTCACAGGAAATCTCTATTTTAAAACTAATTTGTAGAGTAAATTGTTTCAGCTGTCATTTGTGAATGATTGTATGCTTGGTTCTAATCATTATTGCTATTAAAACTGAGCAGGTCACTAGCTGATATTGATGGAGATGGACAGCTGAAAGCTGATGAGTTTGTGTTAGCCATGCACCTAACAGATATGGCCAAAGCTGGGCAACCTCTGCCGCTGACTCTGCCTCTTGAACTGGTACCACCTTCTTTCAGGTACATCACTGAGGGCAGTGAAACATAATACATGTTCAATGGAACTGTTTTTTTATACGAAGAAGAGAATGTGTTATTTCTGTAACAGTGGTGGGCTGGTTTCTTTTTTCATCCAGGAGTGGAAAAAATACTGAAAATATAAATGAAACTTTGCCATCTTACCAGGCTGTGCAAGAGGAGGAGCCACAGAAAAAACAACCAGGTAAAATAGGGTTTGCATTCTTAATGTATAGAGCTGTCTTTGAAGGGCACTGAAACATTTAGAAAGTGGAAGACACAATCAAATGGCTAGGGAGCTACATTTCGGAAGATAGCTCCCTTTTAACTTGGATGGTAGGAAGGTTGTTAAGTGGAAGTAGACAGCCTATTACATCTAATAGGATTGAGACGGCAGAAATAAAGGCTGTTTTTAGCTGCAGGAAAGGAAAAGTGTGCTGATTAATAATGAAATAAGAAATCCTTTATGGCCAAATACTGCCATACTGCTGCAAGTTTTTTTTTTCCAGTTGAAAGTTCCAGACATTACTTTGTTCTGAACATTTTGGAAGCAGGGTATCCCAATGTAGTTTAATCTTCTGGAACTAGATGCAACTTGCATGTAACATAGATTCTACTGTTGACTCCCTGATTCTACCAGCATAGGTCTCTTACATGCACACTGCAAGACATGACTTGCCTCTCTTTTTGGAAGAGTGGTTGATGGGAGCCTAAACCATTCCTTTATATCTCTTTTTATCCTATGCTGCAGTAATTGAACTTGATCCTGGGTTTTTTTTTTTCTGCTGTTTTTGACTCCAGGGACTCTTACAGGGAACACCCTTAAAAACTAAGCGATTTCTCTTTGTGTTAATGTTCCTTACACAGTTGAAAACCTTTTTGACAGAATATAGTCTTTTTCCTAGCTTATAAAATATGTTCTTTCACGTTTCCTCTAAAATTCAAGTGATTTTCTTGGTTGGTTTTAAACTACTCCCCCCACACACATTGGAATAATCTTGGGAAAATTTAAAGGTATTTTTGGAAGAAAAATAATACTTTAACAAGTGCAACATGCTTATAACATCCATGACCAGAACCTGAACTTGCCAGCAAGAAATTGTCTATGTTTAGTAACATAACCAAAGTACTTGTCTGAGGGCATTGTTTTGCACAGAACAGAAATAACTACCTTTCTTTATTTTAGTGACATTTGAGGACAAAAGGAAAGCCAACTATGAGAGGGGAAATATGGAGCTGGAAAAACGCCGTCAGGTGCTGTTGGAACAGCAGCAGAGAGAGGCTGAACGTAAGGCTCAGAGAGAAAGAGAAAAACAAGAGCAAAAAGAGAGGAAACGTCATGAACTGGAACGGAAAAAACAACTGTTACTGGAAAAGCAGCTGGAGAGGCAACAAGAGTTGGAAAGACAAAGGGAAGAAAAGAGGAGGAAAGAAATAGAAAGGCGGGAGGTTGTTTTCTTGAAATTATCTTTTAATGCTTTAAGGAATATGTGCATCCATATACAATATTCACAGAGCATGCAGGGTTTGAATGCTGGCTTGGGTTCTGTCTCCTCACATGGCCATTGGCAAGTTGTCTTGGAGAGAGACCATTATTTCTGTCTGAAATCATTGCGTCTGTTGAAAATGAATCAAGTGTTGGTATAAGTTGAAGATTTTCAGGACAGATGAGGTTTTCTTTGATAGATTTCTTTAGACTTATGCAAAAATCTGCAAGCCAGGCAAGATTGTACTGAATTCATAATTGACAGTTGAACTTGAGACAGATCTGCTCCTATTTGTTGTCTCAGCCATGTGTAAGACTTACTTGCATAATTTTATATATAAAATACTCAAAGGTTATGAGCAATATCTCTCTATGTGCTCATTTATGAGCATTATTCCATGCTAAACAGACTTTCACTCTGAATTATGTAGCTTTTCTTCATCTAGAGTTAAGAGCATGGCATGAAGAATCTTATAGGATGCCTTCCTCCATTCTTTGATGCTGAAATTTAGATATAAGAACACTTTTCAAAAAACAGTGTCTTGTGTTGCTGTTATGCTATTTAGAAACAGAGCACATTATATTAAATCATGGTCTCCGAGTTCTGCATCTCTCTTATAACTTAAGGTGCTGTAATTTTTCTGCAGGCAGCAAAGCAAGAACTTGAGCGCCAGCGACGATTGGAATGGGAAAGAATTCGTCGCCAAGAACTTCTTAATCAACGTAACAGGGAACAAGAAGAAATTATCAGGTTGACCTCTAAAAAGAAGAGCCTTAATCTTGAATTAGAAGCCCTGGTAAGACAGAAATTTCACTACATGTCTTGAAACACTATTTTAAAGTATGTAAAGCTTAGAATCTACATTAGTGGTCCACTAAGAGTTTATCACTCTGTTTTAGATGCGGAATCTTAAACAGGTAATTTGTGTTGTTTTAAAGAATTGAACATAAAGTAATCTGCCCACAGATTTAGCATGTGGTATAATTGGTCTTTGATTTCTTTGTAGACGGACAAACATCAGCAAATCTCAAGCAGATTGCAAGATATTCGAAGCAAAAAGCAAATTCGAAAAACTGAATTGGAGGCTTTAGATAAGAAATATGACCAAGGGATCATGGAAGTTAATCAACTACAACACGAGCTTAAGGTTTGTAACTTCCTGTTAAGCTTGTGGTTTTCCTTTACTTCCTATTATGTGTTTCCGTAATTCTGTTCATAATACATTCCCATAAGGAGGAACAGTGAATCAAATTATAGTGGAGAGAGGAAATTGGCAAGGTCGTCAACATTGCAGAGGTTTTTAGTTTTATTTGTGTTAAATTATTACATAGATTACAGTAAGCTGATAGCTGAATTAGGACCTCAGCTGTTCTTTTGTGAATCAGTGGTAGTGATTTCTCTTTAATTATGAATTATTTTATGGCTCCAGACTGAAATGGTTATGAGGAATGTTTTTCTGTATGCAGAGCAAGTTGGTCTTTGGGCTGAATTACCTTGCTGCTCTTCTTTTCTTTGAATAGCAAGACATGAAGTATTTCAAATCGGTTGACTACCATAGATCACCCTTTACTACATTTTCATGTAATGCTCCTGCACATCAGGGAAACTTCTTTTCTTGCTCCTGTGTGTCATGCAAAGTTACTGTTAGGCTTGGGACAGGCAACTTAAGTGTTCTCATGGTAATATTTGCACTTCTAGCTTGTCAGGGTGTTTTCCCAGCTGTGTTAATGTGTTTTATTCAAAACTCGTTTGATTTTAATAGTATAATTTATATTATAATTTATTTCTAATATATTATAATATATAATAATTAATATATTAATTATAAAAAGATTAATTATTACTATAGTTAATATATTAATTATTATAACTTATTTATAATATAAATACTGTTAGAGTACGGAAGTAATTTTTTGCTCTACCCCATAATGATAACTTGCATTCATGTCATTAACATGAAAACTCACCTATTTTTTCTTACTGATTTATAAACAACATTAAAAATCAGTTATGTTCTCTTCAATATCTACAGGAGTATCAGAATAAACTAATCTATTTAGTTCCTGAAAAGCAGTTGTTAAGTGAAAGAATCAGAAATGCTCAACTTGAAAACACTCAAAGTAAGTACCTTCAAATGTATTCTCTTCTGTTTGATATCTGTCTTTTCATCACTTGTAAAAAATGCTGAATGATGCAGAGGTGTTAATCACACCTTGTCTCCTTAGTTAGTGACATTTTAGTATTGTTTCGTCTGCATTCCCTTATTTCCTTCATGTTCTAATAAGGGACAAACGCATGTTTTTCTCCAGACAGCGCAGGTTTTGTGTGAAACTATACAGACTATGCAGCTCACGGATATTATTACACTTTTTCTTTTTTAATAGTGTAAACTCATTTTAGTTTTATGTGAAATTTCCACTGATCCTAATCTCAAACCTGCTGGAAGTACCTATCTGGAGAAGCTTCCTATGGATTGGTGTGATATATGGAAAGAAAAATAAAAGACAACTTGCAAATTATTCTGTATTTAATACGTACAACACCTGTATGTCTCAGATGTTGGAGCCATTTCTTCTTTGTGCTGTATATGAATAGAAAGGTGAATCAAGGCATTTTTATGGGAAAAGAGGTTGGGAAGATGTGTGTATATTAAAATGATTAGTGAAAACAGAAATTCTTGTAAAATTGCTTGTCTTTCCTTATGCAGGTATGGGAATCAGTTCACTGCATGAAAGGTCCCTAGAAAAGGAAGAATTATGCCAAAGACTTAAGGAACAACTAGATGCCCTTGAGAAAGAAACTGCTTCCAAACTTGCTGAAATGGATGCTTTTAACAGTCAGCTTAAGGTACATGGATTATCTAAATGCTTAGTCTTAAGTTTCTTTTATTTCTTCATCCAGTCACGCAGATTGGTGGCAATCTTACCAGGCTTCCAAAAAGCTTTCCCCCACTTCCAGTGTAAAATAAGAATTACCAAAGAGCTTGGAGTAAATAATACAATACAAATGTACTTAAAACTATTGCTAACATACTAAAACGTGAACCTCTTGCTAATCATTGCTTTGCATGAATCAACTTTGCTCACTCTCAACTTTGGCCTTCTCGAATACATTTTGATTTAAAAATTATGTTTTTCAGGCCTTCGCAAATTCTGTTCTCATAGTACTGTGTTTATTTTGGCTAAATTTTTTGAATTGTGGACCGAACACTTGACTCTTATTGAACGTAGTACATTGTTGTGGTTTCAGCTGTAAATCAGCCACACAGTTTGTTCACTCGCTTCCCCCTTTTTCTTCCCTCTGCTCCTGGAGGGATGGGAAGGACAATCGAAAGAATGCAACTCCCACAGGTTGAGA
>JAOEHY010027108.1:0-36652 GCA_025447955.1 Psilopsiagon aurifrons | reverse complement strand
GGGGGGAAAAAAAAAGAGGGAGGGTGAAAAAAGGGAAAGGATAAAAGTCTCTCCCAACTCAGTTTACTCTATTTTTTCAGATCTTGTATTTTACATATTTAAGACTGGGTCTTGCTTCTAACTATTGCTAATATTTTTCCTTTAACTATTTCACCTACTATATTTATGAACACTCATAGGTATCCTTATATTTTGGTAATATTCATCAGTTAGCCTTAGGATAAGATTATATCTTCAATTTTATCTGATTTTTCTTAAATGCTCTCTGTAAAAAGACCTCGGGGTAACTGGCATTTTGACAAAAACGATATGTAACAGTCTCATGGCAAGAAAACAGAAAAAAGAAATAGGGAAAACAGTGAAATAGTTTTCTATGATATCACCTCCCCAAAAAAGACATTTAACAATGCGGCAGTATCTATGGAGACTGTCAGTTCAATAGGTAAGTTAGATGCTAGTTAGTTACCAACTGGAAGCTGCAGAACAGCTTCCAAAGTTGTACAATATCACAGCATAAAGCCAAGGCAGTAGGGCAGCGTCAGGTTGTCAGTACTGCTCTCATTTGTAAAGGAGGCCAATTTCAAATAAAAGATTCAAGGTCCTGAACATTACCAGGCATGACTTCCATTCCTGGCAATCACATAAGACTGAATAAAGTTGCTGGGTACATTGACAAACATGGTCTGTTTGAAAGACCAAGCATAATTTCTGCACAGGGAAATCCTGGCTCAGAAACATGCTGAATGGCTAGGTAGGTATCAATAAGTATAAGAACAATGAGAACCAGCAGGCAAGAGTTTTCTAGATTTCCAGAAAAGAACTAATAAGCTTTCACAGCAAAGTGAGTTAGAAAAGCTAAGCAGCTTTTTTTTGTTAGAGCAAAACTCTTGGTTAAGACTAGTACTGGTTTCATTCAAGGACTTCATTAGTGCTTTGCAAAAGACAGTATGCTGCTCAGTCTGTGTCTGCAGATGACAGTAAGATCTTATGGGTAGTGGTACAACTCCTAAGACACTGACAAATCAAGTGGGCAACATGTCAGCAGATGGTCTTCAGAGTTAATAATTGTAACGTAACGTACCTAAGGAAATTCATCTATGCCATGTCTACATAAATATGAACTCAGATCTAAGAGCTGAAATGATGGAAAGGGACCTAGAGGTCATAAGCGATGCTTCTCTGAAATTCTCAGGTCAATGTACAGCAGACAGAATAAACCAACAAAACACTGAGAATGCTTTAGGAAGGATATTGAGAATTTAATGTTATTTTGACACTGTACAAAACCTTTATTCATGTTTCTCTACAGCCTGCTGTTTGCCTAGGATTTGCATGTATATATAAACCATCTGTTTTAAAGTAGATCATGAGGTACTTACATGTTAAGTTTTTAGACTGACTCTACAGATGGAACAGCAAGTTCAAACAAACATAGAATCATAGAATAGTTAAGGTTGGAAAGGACCTTAAGATCACCTACTTCCAACCCCCCTGCCATGGGCAGGGACACCTCCCACTAAACCATATCACCCAAAGCTCTGTCCAACATATTCATTACAGCAGTAAAACAAATGTAAACTCTCAAACACTTAGCTAGTCTGAAGAATACATCTACTGCTTTCTTAAAGTAACTTTCTCCTTACTATTAATACTATTCAGTTTCACTTTTTTTACCTCCCAAAAAAGGCAAATTGTCTTGTATTTGGTAATGGATAATTTAAGCAATACAAGATTGCAAGAATTACAGTGTCAGATGTCTTCAGAGGAAAATAACTGTGACGTAACTTAAAATGGCCAAAGAAATAATTTCTATTAGTAAAAAGACAAAGTGAAATATCATAACTGCTCTCCAATTTTCTGAAACACCTAAAAAGCCATTTAAAGGAACATAACTACTGTGATAAGTGAGATGACTGGTATTATTACTTAAATAGGGGAAGTTTAGATTGGATATGAGGAAGAAATTCTTTACTGTAAGGGTGGTGAGGTACTGGAATGGGTTGCTCTGGGAAGCTGTGAATGCTTCATCTCTGGTGGTGTTCAAGGACAGGTTGGACAGAGCATTGGGAGGCATGGTTTAGTGTGCGGTGTCCCTGCCCATGGCAGGGGGGGTGGAACTAGATTATCTTAAGGTCCTTTCCAACCCTAACTGTTCTATGATTCTATGATTACAAACCAGCAAAAGAAATGAAACACTGTACATATGGTATAAAACCATCTAAAACAGTGTAAACTTTATTACCACATGGAACTAGCATGCTCTCATTAACAATCAGTATAATAATCATTAATGTTCATTAACTTTGTTAGAGTCATGCCTTTACTGTTTAGTTTTACGCAGAACTGTAGAGATAAATGTTAAAGATATTGTACAAACCTGATGGCAGGAAAAAGAATTTGAACAGGAAAAAGTATAAAATATACATATGTAAACTTATAAATAACACTAATACTTTAATAGTTTATGGGAAAATTGTTTTAGATTGGTGTACAGCTTCAGAAATTATGATAGTGCTCCTTAGATGTGCATTGTCCTGAACTATCCTGCCAACCATGCACTAAGAATTTGCACCTTCATCCCTAATTACAAACATTTCAGACAATCACCAGCAAAGTCTCAACATGAAAAGCTCACAATGACCTGGCAGTATGCGCTTGCTGCCCAGAAAACCAACCATGCGCTGGGCGATATCAAAAGCAGCATGTCCAGCAGGTTGATTCTCCCCCTTTATTCTGCTCTTATGAGACTCCACATTGAGCACTACATCCACCTCTGAGGCCTCCTATACAAAGGTTGTCAACTTACTTGAGTGAGTCTAGAGGAGGCCACAAGATGATCAGAAGGGTAGAGCACCGTTCTTAAGAAGACAGGCTGAGAGGGCAGGGCTTGTTCAGCCTGGAGAACTTAGGAGATCTTAGGGCATTCTTCCAGTACCTTACAGTGGACTACGAGAAAGCTGGAGGACTTTTTACAAGGACATGTATTGACAAGATAAGAGGGAATGACTTAAAGTTGACGGAGAGGAGATTTAGATTAGACATTAGGGAAAAAAAAAAAACTCTTCACTCTCTGAGCACTGAGGCACTGTCACAGGTTGATTAGAGAAGCTGTGGCTGCCCCACCCCAAGAAATGTTCAAGGCCAGGTTTGACAGGGCTTGAGCAGCCTGGTCTAGTGGAATGTGCCCCTGCCCATAGCAGGAGGGTTGGAACTAAATGATCTTTAAGGTCCTTTCAACCCAAATCGTTCAATGATTCTGTGAAGTCTTCATCTGCCTGCTTCCTCTCCAAACTCTTCCTCGAGAAGTGCTCTTCATGTTTTCTCATGTCTAGGCAATAAATGACCCTTTGATGCTCAATAACATTTTGTAACTGGTTTCCTTTTAAGAAATCTCACAACAACTGCCTTGTACACAGTTGCATCCCATTCTACATGTAGCAATATTTCTTTAATTATTTAACAAAATCAAAATTATAAAGTAAATGCCCCAAGAGTATTACAGTTTAGATTACCAATACAATTAATATTTTAACCCAGTACAATACATACAATGCATTTGTACAGTCAACATTTACTAAAATACCACCAGAAAACATGACAAATGAAACACCCTTTCAAGAGGTTTATAAATTCTCCCCAGAATCAACATAATTATAGAACAATTTAGATTCCCGAAGTAACCTTTAGGATTGTTTCCTTTACAAAAAGAACTTGTGTACTAGTCATTTGTTAGTATCAGTAAGACCTCCCGAGTATTCTTCTTGCAGGCATATATTCCAAATCCTAAACTGCAAACCTCAAAATACAATCTTACTCTAAGAAATATCTGGCTTTGAGATAACATATCACTAGAAAGATAGTCAAATAGCAATCTATCTCCCAGCTTCAACACAACTTTTCACAACACCATGAGATGAAATCGCCTGTTTAGCAAACTTTTATAGCATTAAATTGATGCATAGGCTGATCCTGTCTGCATCAGCAGACATTATATTCTGCATCAAACTTTTTTTAAATTCATATCCCTCCCTTTCCCTCACTCCCTTCTTGGATGGAATGCAGACAAGTATCAAGGAAAGTATCTTACAGTTCATTTAACATATTTAAGACACGTTCACTTTGCAGGAGAAGAAAAGCCTGAAATATAGACTTTTTTTTTCTTAATACAATCCTTTAAATCACAACAATATAAGTGAAAAACTATGCACGCTTGCAGAGTGTCTTGGGTTCAGCAACAGCAGTAGTTTAAACTATGACACAAAGGTTCTTCAGTGTCAAGTTTTGCCTCAATGCATTTGTATCTGGAGTTATTAATCCTTCAAAATTCTACCATGAAATGTGAAAAAAAAACCCCAAAACTTATGTTCAAGGGCAGGTTGGACATAGCCTTGGGTGATATGGTTTAGTGTGAGGTGTCCCTGCCCATGGCAGGGGGATTGGAAGTAGGTGATCTTAAGGTCCTTTCCAACCCTAACTATTCTATGATACTATATGGCATTTCATTATGTACGTGCTGCATCAACAATAAGAACACACCTCAAATAATACAGAAAAAAAAAAAAAATCCAACACAATTATTATGCAAAATTAAAAAAAAGAATTCTGCAGCATGCATTGAATTTCCCCAGATTCTGTAAGTTGTTTACCCATTTCAAAAGACAATATATGAAATACACAAATTTCTGATATCATTCAATATAGCACAACCACTTTATTACAGTCTTTAAAGTCATGGGTGACTAAATGGAGAATGTAGGATTCAGCTCTGACAGTACTAATTTCTTGAGAGGTGACCAAGTACTTATAAAACATGAGGGTTTATAACAAAGCCAAACATCCACATTTATTTTTTTAAATAAAAAGTTAAGTTATTCAGTATATAAACATCTTGACTCAACTGAGTCAGTGACTAGTTTATTAAAATCTTAGAAATAGCAACATTTTCTAGAAAATTCAAATTCTGTTCAAATTACATGGTATGTTTCAAAAATGCTAAAAGAAAATGAAGCACCAGTTAAACAATTACAAAGTTATCAAAACATTTTAAATGTCCTCTAATACCTGGTGAAGAATACAATGTGAAACTATAAAACAGGATGCTGGAATAATTCAGGAATACATTAGCTATAAAGCAATGGTAAGTATCATCCACAAAAATGAAATAAAGCTCCACTCTGAAAACGAACTTGAGAGAAATTCAAAAGAAAGTCAACAGATACTCATCAGTGCTCCTAAACATACTTAATGAACCAAATATTTAGTTCTGATCCTATAGTGAGACTCTGCATTATTTGTATCCTTGGATTATTCCAAGAAAAACATTAATTAAAGAGAAGTAGTGCTCAAATTCTGAGGTCTAGGTCTTGCTGAAATATCAAGACACTCCAGACTCAACAAACTGAACACTCCAACAAAAAACCTAACAAAGCACACCCCCAAAAACCTCATTCAAACGCAGCCAAACTTATACAAGCTACTTAGACTTTTCAAATTAAGGAATTATGTTCACTTATTTATACCTAGAGCTGGTAACTAATATGAGATTTTACCACACTGGCAACTAAACTTTTTATATCATTCACTAATACTTTTAATTTGTGCTTTGGTCTTCAAGCTAAGGAGCTTCTCTTCTTTTTCTTTTTACACTTCTGCTTAAATAAGAAATTCATGAACCCTAAATGAAGAAAGGCAAACAGAAATTGTTTAATCTATCTTCAACCAGCCACAGCTTTTATAGGCAGGACAACAAGCATCCTCTAGTAATACCCTTCATCAAGTGGAGAATAATGATATATTTCTCATATTGTACGTAAAAAAGATGAGCTATCTCTTTGAACCTAGAAAGTCTTCCTCTTTCCCTATTGCTATCAGCACTAATGCAACCACGAAATATTCTAGTTTCCTGTTTTAACTTCTCCCCTACAAAACACACAATTTCTAGAAGCATTTACATTTTCTCAAAGCCTTTCTAAATTGAAAGGAATGACCAAAGTCACTCATTGCCCAGAGTCTAAATTAAAACACCTCCAACCAGGAGTGAAAAAAGCAGAAGATACAGAATTATACTCACCCATAAGCCCAAGTTTCTTTCTAAAGACCGAGTGTTATTTTCTCAATTCAAAATAAATAACCATTATTTTTTCACCCTTTTTCCATGTGTATTTCTTTATCTTATACATCAACAGACAAAGAGCAGACTATATCAATGTTATGGCTGACTTCCTCTAACAGCAATGCTTTTGTTGCAAAAGTGAAAGAAGAAAAAAAGCATGATACTGCTGACTAACATTATAGCAAGAACAACGTAAAAATCTCATAATATTTGCTGTGAATATGCCCTCAGTGTTTTTTAAATCTGAAAGTAGCAGAACTAATATTACAATTAGTTTTTTCCAGCCTTAAACATTTCATGCATTGGAATTTTGAGAATAAACAATAATGACAATCAAGGCTGAAACTGAAAATTTATCAGTATTTGTGACAGTGAAAAATTCTTATTTCTTCATGGAGGCAAGAGCTAGCAGCATGATAATTTCCTTTTTCCAATCAGTAGACTCAATTTCCATGTCCAGAGCTACATGCAGGCATGACTATGGCTATCAGACTGTGCTGATGGCTACATCCATAAATGCAAAAAAACCTAGGGAGAGGTTTTAGAGCTCTTATAGGAAAACTAAATGCAAACCTGCAATTTATGTTTCCGGACATGTCAAAAGGTAAACAAAATACTGGGCAGTTATAATCTTTTGTAATACATTACAATGAACTTGTTCAGTAAATAGTACCTATTTTCACACAATATCCTGGACAACTGAGTGGTCACGTTTATTTATATGCTACTAGCAATCACAGTAGAACCACTCCAAACTACATTTGCTATCTCAATATATCTTTCTTGTTCAGAATAATGCTTTGATCTGTTTCCCTATCCTTTATTTCTCCCAAACATTATAATGCTTAGTAATTCTTATGAGGACCAATTTTGTATTATGCATGCACCAAGTAGAAGCATATATCTGAATTCTGATGTGCTTGGGGTGAAGAGGGTTTTCCTTGGTGAATGCATGTAGCGCCAAGACCTCAGATTTATACTATGTATTCCCATATGGCAGACTCAAAATAGCTGTAATAGGAGTTGGCAAGAAATAAAAGTGAGTGAGACCAAGGTTACAATGATGATTCAAAGTAACAGTTTCTGTATGCAGCCGAGATGAAGCCAGATGAAGCTGAAGCCTGCAAAACTTCTAGAGTTCAGTGGACATATCGTGATCTCTCTTCTTATTTTAACTTTTAAGTGGTGTAGAAATCAAGCTTGCAGTACTTTCAGACTACTTTGGCAATAGTGAAAAACATGCTGCAAAACCCAAGAGTAACAGAAAATAAATGTACTTAAATGTCAAAATAAATATATCAGAATGAAAGAGTGCAATAAGTGAAAGGACAGGGAAACATTACTCTGAACAAGAAAGATTTGTTAAGTTAGTGAACAGAGAATCTTATTGCTCTCCAAACTGAGTGCCTCAAAAGCCTGAGAAGAGCATACAATCAAACACAATAAAATGCTTTTATGATTTTTCCATATGGGCAAACATTTTGGTGGTTTGCATTGTCTTGCTCATGTTCATAAAAAAAATGAGCAGTACTCATGAACAACTGACATAATACAAAATCGTAAGTCAGATTTCATTCTTGAGTAGAATACTCAAATAAAAAAATTAACGAACTACCTGAGAAGTGCAAAATTTCCTAAAGTTGCAAAATTTGGCACAGCTTTACACCACACCTCCCCCATTCAGAGCAATGAACACCGATTGTGCAACTCACTGAGAGTTCATCTGCTGAATCAAAGTATACAGTTTCTTCTGTTGTGATTCACTCACAGTGTATGTTGGATACAGATTTCAACATAATTTTTACATAATTCTCCTTCCTATCTTGAGAAAGGGCTTGTTTGTATATCCAGGCTTTTTTTTCTATAAAAATAATTTCTCCCTTTTAACTACTTGCCCTCCCACTAACATTTCAAATTTGAACTACAATTTCATGTTCCTATTAATTGAAGATAAATTATTAAGATAAATCAAGTACCAGCTAAACTTTATAGCTAAACTGCATAGGAAATGACATACAATTCCTAAAAATTTTAGACAGTGTTAATTTCAGAGTCCTTGCTCAGCCATAGAATCATAGAATAGGGTTGGAAAAGACCTTCTGGGGTTGGAAAGGATCATCTAGTTTTAAACCCCCTGCAATGGCAGGGACACCTCACACTAAATCACACCACCCAAGCCTCTGTCCAACCTGGCCTGGAACACCACCAGGGATGGAGCATTCACAGCTTCACACTTCCTTGGGCAACCCATTCCAGTGCTTCACCACCCTTACACTAAAGAACTTATTCCTTATATGTAATCTAAACTTCCCCTGCTTAAGTTTGAACCCATTACTCCTTGTCCTATCACTATAGTCCCTGATGAAGAGTCCCTCCCCAGCATCCCTATAGTCCCCCTTCAGATAATGGAAGGCTGCTCTGAGGCCTCCATGCAGCCTTTTGTTCTCCAGGTTGAACAGCCCCAACTTTCTCATCCTATCTTCATACGGGAGGTGCTCCAGTCCCATGATCATCGCTGTGGCCCTCCTCTGGACTTGTTCCAACAGTTCCATGTCCTTTTTATGTTGAGGAAACCAGCACTGTGCATAGTCTTACATTAAAAAGATTGCAAGCAACAAAATAACACCACCGACTCTTTTAGAATCTTATTTCATATCTAGATTAATTTATTTACTTAGCTAAGTAACTAGCCTTCTTCGATGCTTGAGACATAAAAGGAAAACCTTCTGAGGCTGGCCTGCCATGTGGTGTTTTCTGTTACCATTAATAAATAGGCATTGACAAAAAAATATTGGAAGAGGAAGAGACATCAAAGGGTGGCATTTTAATGACACTCTGGGGAACACTGTCTTTCAGCAGTAGTATTTTTAGATTTTCAGAGCTCTCATCCACAATGCCCATGGGCAAGACTCAGTTCTGGTCACATTCTGAATTTCAGTTTTCCCACCTCTAAAAATACATACTTTTCTTTTCCAAATATCAGTGCCATGCCACAGTCCAAGTCCCATACAAAGAAAGAAAGAAAAAAAAAGTATTTAAAAAATATTGATTCTATGCATTATTATGCAGTCTCACAGCAGTCCTTTTTGTACAGCATCGATAAATCACTGAAATGTAAGAAATCATTTTTCTAGGTACGGATAGCTGTCAGATTATCTCCATTACTCATCTACATATGCCTGTTCTTCAGTGCTGGGAAAGAAACGGGCTGCTGTGTAGTGCTTTGTATGGCACAGTTTAACATTTGGAAAGTCAGGAGTTGTCTCTCAGTCACAAAAGGAAAGCTCAATCAAGCTGCTCAGTGATCGAAAGCATAACTTCCAGCTTTTTCCCTCATTAGGAAAGAATATTCACCATTCAGTGCACAATCTCCTAAACGCACTTCTACTAATCATGGATCCCTGTATTTTGTAGTTATTTTAATTCTTCCCCCCCCCCCCCAACGAATTTTAAAAATACATTTCCTGATTCCTACCATCATTACTAAAGCTCAGGTACATTTTTAGTATTTAGTATTATTACTATAAATTAGCCTACTCTTTTAGTACTCTTTGATCATTGATGCCGTACCAAAAGCACCAACTATGCTGCCAGCAAGAGTTGTACCAGTTTGCAGAATTCACACAAGACAAACAAGGAATATTATCTAGCGTACTGCAAGAGAGGGAGAGAGTAGAAAAAAAAAAAAAAACACTTGAGAAAAGCCATAACTTACATATACAACTGGGCTCCACAGCAGAAAGAATATAAAAACATACATACAGCTATAAAAAGTTAATAAAAACACATTCAGTAAAAATATAATATAAACAAATCATGAAAAACAGGTAATTGTTGTTTCTGGAGTAATGTACTGCAATATAACAGAATCCGTACACAAATAATACTGGCAGTAATATTTCAGTTCTACTACTCTGACCCACTGCACATTACATACAGTCTCTTAAGACTGCTGATACTTCCCAACCTCACTAACTGCAAAGATCTACAGAAAAGAGGTTGCGCAAATCCAGTTTCATTTGTTCTAAACACAATCATGAAGACAGATTTGCAATTCTAAGCACAAAAAATTACTAAATAATTCCTCTGCAGTTGTGCTCATTTGCATAATTTAAAGCTGGCAACCCTTCATTCAGCATTCATTTCCTTTACCTACTTGTAATGTTATTCAGTTTTCTCAGTGTACATAATTAAAAGGCAAATATACAACTTATAAATAAATAATACTAATCACCAACTATCTAGTTTAAAATATATCAATTACTATTGATATATTTGCTATTGCTTTGTATTACAAACTCAAGCTGCATCCTCATCAATACAAAAAAGCCAAATACTCAGGGGAATTTAAGACATAAAGCATATATTTTTATCTGTGACCCAAGACACAGTTGCAAAGCTGCTCTGCTCCTGATTTCTGCTAATCAACAGGTAGTATAAGTATCCTAAACAATACATACAGTATACAATAAACAGGAAACCATATGATTATCCAGACCTTTTCAGTATATTTCTTGGGGAGAAATATATTTCTTTCTTTGGGGGAAACCCAAACCAACTCCACAAACAAACAAGCAAAACCCACCCCAGGCCCAAACACACACACACGCCACCTGTACTCACATCTCACTCAGCAGAGCAATTCAGACATTTGAATGAGTTCTCAGATCGGCAGCCTATTTATCTAAAGCTTTCTCTATTACAGTAACAAAGGATAATCACCTTGACATGGTAAATCAGCTTCAAGTTGGCATGAACTGCTCCCTGGAATTGTCACTCGCTATCCAGCAACAAAATATGAAACATCCAGGGAAACTAAACTTTTCTCAACAGAGTTTTCCTATGATAAACAGCTGAAATGATACTAATGAATCTGAGCCACTAGAATAAACCACAACAGCAGAAAAAGACGTTATTATCTCTAATATATCTCAAAATATGCTCAGTAAATAAGTTTCTTGAGTTCTGAAGGAACACACAAATACAATTTATATCAAAATTTATATTTACACATAAATATACTGTTTGCATAACATCCTGTACATAGTAAATGCACAGGAACAGCATATAGAACATAGGAATAAATTAATAAGAAGCACTGCAGTGTGGCTATGGATGAATTCTTAGAAACTTACCAGCTAGTTTTCATTTTAATCTTATCTGAGATCTTCAGATTTCCATCCTTTACAAACCTTTTTAGATGGATAAAATAACTTATGATCAAATGAAAAAGGAGGGCTGCTTTCTCATTGCTGTCCCATTTCTTTGCTGCTATCATAATGCAGACTGAGAGGCTCACTAACAGTAATACCAGAACAGATCCTCATACAATCTTGCAAGTTTGTCCATGTTCCTGATTAATATGTTGGTTTTTTTTTTTTTTTTTTTTTTTTTTTTTTTCCTAGACCTATTTAAACATACTTATTTTTCCACTTTGTTGGGAATTTCTTAATAACACTGTCATGACTGTCTAAGTTTATCAGTTTTTCTCAGATCTTTGTAACTGACAACCTTCTACCACAATTATCTTTTTGCTCTCCCTTCAACTGTACCGTATTCATAATATCCCTCCTTCTGTATGCTTCATTTTCTCTTCTTCTGCTTTAAGCTTACATTTTTACTATTTAAAACTCTCACTGAGTGAAGTTGTCTTGCAGTTACTCCTCATTCTTTGAAAACACACTCATTTTAAATAAGCTATCAATCAAGCCACTAATAACGCAGCACAGACACTGCATTGTAAGATGCAATGCAGAAATACATATTTTTATTACCTGATAGGTTAAACGCAAATTCTGTCTAGGTTTTCAAAATACAATCTTAGCAGACTCATGTAACAATTTGTATGGATACAATTTGAGACTTCCTCTCCTCACCCTCCTCAGGCTCTGTTTTGCAGCAGACAGGGCTTGAGAACTATTTCACCAGCTAATGCTGAGAAACAGCAGAAATAAGGGATGATGCAGCTAGAATAGAATATGCTAGAAAGACCATAGCTGGACCCATGAGTATTTCCTGCCTTACTGGAATAGTCTTTGAACAGCTTGGTTTTCATCTATAATTTTCACACAGCAACACAGACACTAGGAATGTGGGTAACTGTTTCAAGACTTTTTGTTGCCTAATTCAGAGCTTCTCTTTGAGATCACGCTTCTAGGACCAACGTCTCAGTCAATGAATTATTGATAGGGGACAAAGCTTAGGCTACATATTTACTTACTAGTAGAGGGGTTGCATATCACCATATCTATGTCTATAACTACATGGACAAACAGGCCCAGCACAAAATACGCTGACAAACAGAACGCAGAAGGAAAGCAAACAAGCAGAGTCATGACTGAAAAGGCTTTTGGCACTATGCAGTCGGTTTTTCTGAGTCAAGTGCCATGATCTTACTGGGTTCTTAACAATGGCAGCATGATTAAAACCAGCAAGTCTTGCAAAGTTCTTCTAGCAAACTGTGCATTTGATGGGAGCTGACATTCCTTTAGCAGGTCAGGAATTCTACTTTTCAAAAGCAGATGAAAGCCAGCAGAAATACAGCACTGCAATTCACCAACAGAAATGTGTCAACAGCTGCAGCTGAAAGGGGAGAGTGGAAATGTAATTCTAGGTGAAACTTTTTACTAGTAAAGCCAACCTAAAATACATCAGCAGATGAAGCTATTAAACTGATGAACATCCAAAAGACTTTCTATTAAGTTCTTGAAGATTTTCATTAGACAACTGAATAAAACCTAAAATGCTGAGGTTTTCCTGATAAGGTGATAAATACTTGGTTCCTATACTTTGAGCAATGAGAACATAATTATGTTACTACGGTTGAAAAACAACAGGGATGAGCTGCAATTTATTACTCTGCTGTTGTGGAGTCTCTCCCTATCTCATCTTTGTAGAACTGATGAATAATGTCTTAATGTAAGAAAACTAAATAGAAAACTAAATCAAAACCACATACCCTTTATTGTAAGCTACATATATACTGTTCAACAAATGAAAGAATGAAGAGCATAAAAAGAAATATGTTGAGACTTGGACTGAATATTGTTCTATCTGCAATATTTTCTATAACCTTTTTTATAGGTGCTTCAAGATTCTGCCCTCATGTGCCTGATTTCATGACCCAGAAAAGAATAGCATATTATTTTACAGATTTTGTAAGTGGTTTATAATTTTCTCCATCAGATAAAGGTGAACTGATCAATGAAATATAAACTGCAACCTGCCTTCTAGGTGCAAGCAATCATGCCCTGTATCCTTTGCTTAAGCATAAAACAGAAAGGTTTTGTAGTCAAGGAAATTAATATATATATATATGTTACTATAGACAGAACTACACACACACTCAATTAAAAAACTTTTTACGTAAGTTAAAAATCATTAAAATCACAACTTACAGTGTAACTGTCTTTTCTGGAACTAGACTGGAAGCATAAAATCCTTAATTATGATACAGAACAGAAAGTATTTAAGAAAGGGCAGCATGACAGAACTTTTCAAATAGTAAAAGGGATATGAATCCCAGGAGCTACCACAAAGGTATTCGGCATTTCACTGTTAAGTGAAATTTAAAAGTTTTAATGGGCATTGGATACTACTAAGAGCTGTAGGAAATTCTTCAAAACATTAATAGAGATTCTGAAGACATGATGCAGATGTGAAGCTCTTGGGAATCCAAAATAAGAGGGGAAAAAGAGCCTAAAATTTGCAAAAATAAAAGGGCTAATGAGATAAGCAGATTACATTGGAATTAGTGAGACAAAATTGCAGGAAAGCAGCCATCAGAGCAATCATGAAATCATTAAAGTGCATATAACAATCAAAATTTCTTAACAAATAGTAAACATTTTATTTAAACATGATCTTATAATCAAAGCTGGCCACACTTTCTGCTGCCTCACATCTGATTTTGTAGCACAATATGAAGCCATCAGCTGCTTAGGGAGCTGCTTAATGTTATAGGTTCTCCTGGACTTCTACAAACATCTCTAACACAGAGTAAAGCTTTTTAAAATGCTTAGACCCAGCTCCTCGCAGAGTTCATAACAGGCTGGCTTAAACTTTACAGTTGATAGCACTGGTCCTTCAGCACAGAAAAATTTTCTACATTAAATCTACGCTATGTATGCAGGGTCCAGTACAGCAAAGAGCTTCAGCTTAACCTCTGCAACAGGTACACTGCAACACTCCAAAGATTCTAATGCATACTATAAGCCAGTGTTGTTACAAAAACCCCACAAACACCCTCCTCCCAAGCCCTCAAAAATCCACTACAACATAAAAAAACTGCATACAAATTATATTAGAGGAAAGAAGCCAGGTATAGTTTAAAATTCTCTGCTCATGGGAGAACTGTATGCTAAAGTTTTAGTAACTTTTTCAAAACCATTCAAACTAATTTGCTTCAGATTTGAGTCAGTAATAAATTCCATTTAAGGCAATACTAATGCAATTGCTGAAAGTAAAGAAAACAAGCCCAACAACTTTCCACAATTTGTTAGAACATATTAGAACTTTTGTTGGAAGTAGCTTTTAATATGCAGTCAACTGGAAAAGAAGAACACTTCATACAATCAGTATTTATTTCTTGCCTTATGTTGGTAGTCATCCTTAGAGGATTCATTATCCTTGTCTTTAATCATGGACTTTTATATGTTGTTTAATGTTGCTAGCACCTTTTAAAAAAAACAACCTGTGTATTTAAGCCAACCTGTGATATCTATAATCTGACTCTTGGCAGATGTTATTAAGAGATAAATTTCTTTCACTGGCTTGAAACCTCAATATATGTTGTTTATCAATAACAAATCAAATATTTCTTTTATTAAACTGTGCTATTGTCAATAGCAGTACATAAGCAAACAATCCCCCAGAAAAGATTTCTAAAGCAATATATTTTTCTTGTGATACACTTTTCAAGCCTGCTGCTTGGCTCTGAATTTCCTTAGAGTGGCCACATGAATCAGAATTCATATCCTGACTGCATAAAACCACAGCATTTCTCATATCTATCCTGTGGGTTGTTTTGTTGGTTTGTTTTTGGTTGTTTTGGTTTTTTGTTTTTTTTTTTTCTGAATGCACTGATGTAACCATCATCAGACAGGGCACGCTTTTTAATTCATACTAAAACCTCCTAAAAAGGAACAAGAAGTCACAGGACAGACCAGATGCCAACTACAGGTTTTGCTTGGAAGAGCCAGACAAACATATTTCCAGAACAAGAAACAATTGCAGAAACAATCAACAATACAACTGATAGCGAAGAGATTTGCAGAAGTCCTCTGCACAGATCACATGGATCTAAGGTGTAATCTCTATTTACATATACTTCTTCCTTCATCACTGGGATCATGGTTTATACAGGAACTAGGCTGTTACCAGCTTTTAGCTGCTACCTGTCTTCCACACGTTGCAGTATTTGCTAGAACTTCAGCAATACACTGAGTATGTACACTTAAAAACATAACAGTAGCACACCTGCCTGCACTGTGTAAGTGAATATAGTTTATATTACTTAAAAATATACCAGCTCATTTACCAGGTATACAGAGATTGAAGATAAGCCAGATCCATACTGACATATTAAATAGAAAACAGATTTTAAACTAAAATCTCTTCTTGACAGCTCTCAATCCAGACTAGAAAACTACACTGAAAAAAAAACAAGTCACATGCGAAACCACCATTCTGAAACGCTAAATCCCCTCAGTAGACATTGCCAAGGATACTACTCTCACTACCAATCACACATCAAAAGCACAGACTGAAACTGTTACAAAAAGAAAAACCTATGGTGAAAGCGAAGTCTAAGTTATGTACACCTCAACTTTCCTAAGCCTCTCTTCCTGACTCTGAGCCGGTTGATAGAGGTCCACACATTGACAGCAGTTGCACAAGCCTCTCACAGCATACATGTCCTTTAGTCCTCACAGATTGTTTTGCATAACTGCAATATATATTTCCTAGCCTTTATTCAGAATTTACACCCAGGCAAAATCACTTTAAAATGCAATACATAACGAATGCAACTCCAATGCTGAGTTTGTGTAGATAGAGATGACATTTCTTCACGAAATAGATTTATGGATTTTGTGATGATTTAAAACAAGAATTACTTGTGACTGTTTATGTAGGAGTCCACAAGACAAAGATTTGCCTGTCAGCCATTTCCATATACATTCCCCTTTGTTGAGACAGAAATACAGATTGTAGATGAACCAATTTTCTTGCCTCAATCCTTTCCATCATCAGAAACTGTTCCATCATCAGCGCAACTGTTTTGCTTTTTTGTTGAATTTGTAATTCGCATCAAAAGACACTTGAGGTATCTTGGAGTACTTTGTACAGTTCTGGTGTCCTCAACATAAAAAGGACATGTAACTGTTGGAACAAGTCCAGAGGAGGGCCATGAGGATGACCAGTGGACTGGAGAACCTCCCCTATGATGACAGGCTGAGAAGGTTGGGGCTGTTCAGCCTGGAGAACAAAAGGCTGCGTGGAAACCTCACAGGAGCCTTACAATACCTGAAGGGATATCAAAGAGGGACTCTTCATCAGGGACTGTAGTGAGAGGACAAGAGGCAATGGGCTTAAACTTAAACAGAGGAAGTTCAGCTGGATATAAGGAAGAAGTTCTTTACTGTGAGGGTGGTGAGGCACTGGAATGGGTTGCCCAAGGAAGTTGTGAATGCTCCATCTCTGCAGTGCTCAAGGCCAGGTTGGACAGAGCCTTTGGTGACAAGGCCTAGTGTGAAATGCCCCTGCCCAGGGCAGAGAGTTGGCACTGGATAATCTTAAGGTCTTTTCCAACCCTAACTATTCTATGATTCTATGTATTCTAGAGAAAAAAAAAAAACAACAACAACAACAACAACAAAAAAACCCAAACAAATAAACAAAAAAAAAAAACCAAACAGAAAAAAGAAATAATCGTTCCTCTCTAAGGATCATAAATGTTACATTCAAAGCTCTCTGCAGACACCTCTGAATGGCATTAACCCCTACTTTAAAGCTAAAAAAGGGCAATATTTAAATTTTCATTACACACCAATTGGTTGAAATGAAGCACAATCTCAGCAATATTGCATGGTTTCCAGTGACATTAGTTCTCTGGTTTGTTCAGGTAACGTAACCTTTGCATCTTTCCTGAAGTATATACTTTGAAATTCTTAAGAACAGTTATAATGTGAGAGTGCTTACCTCTTAGAGATCTTAATTCCAATGTGAAAATTAAATGCTCTCTAAAATCTCTCCTAAATTTGCAACTGAAGTAGCAATCTCTGTCAAGCTCTTCTACTCTGAGATGCAATATATGGAAATAAGAATAATAAAAAGACCTAGATAAATTATAGAGAATTTACTAGGAGAGCACAGAAATACTTCATTTATAAATTAGTCAAAGCCATGTACCCAAACTATCATTTAAATAATTTGGAAAAGTTAGTATGTGTTTTCTTTCATTGATAGTTTACAAAGCCCTTTCTTATTCACCTACAATTATTATATTTTCCTGAAGCCCTGCACAAATCTAAAATCAGCAAAAAAAAAAAAAAAAAAAAAAAAGGAAATCCCAACCTATACCAAAAGGTGTAAAAAACCTTACCATAACAACAGTTAGAGAAAGAGCAAGAGCTTCCAAAGAAATAGAATCACTTTTATTGTAATACAGAGTACATTTTTTAAAATTCAGCAGTTAAAGAGAGATGCAAAACTGGTGAGAAAGGACAGTTTGTGAAAAGAATATAAAAATTATTTTACACTCCGTTTTGCCCAGAATTATGACACATAGACTAAATGAAGGTCAGTCTTTTTATTTCATCAGAGATCAGAAAGATATTTACTTCCACTTCTTGGACTCAGTAAGTAAAACCTTTAAACAACTCTAAGACGACACAACACAAATTATATTTCTCTGATCACTGATGTTTGTGTGCCATACGTTACAAAGAGAAAGTATTTAGAAAGTTACACCACCCTTACTATTATAATAAGTTAGGAATTTTAGAACTATTAATAATGACATCCAGGCCTCCAAAAATATTACTATTTTGAGACTCATATTTTACAATTGTTTCTCATTAAAATATATTAGCATGAAAGAGATTGGTTCTGAGACTAATTTATGTGGGTATTGTTTTCAGCTGTTGCCACTCATGTCAGAAAACAGCCATTCACACAGTAGATATAGCAAATAAACATTAGAATAACTTTCTACTGAGAATCATCCAGAAGTGGGAAAAAAAATTGAGCTAAACTCAAATATAGAAAATAACTAGTAAAAATCACAAAAACATAGACTTCTAAAAAGAAACTGGCATTAACAAATTGGATCTTTAAAAAATAATAAATCAAGAAGACATTATGGCAACTAGTTTCAGTGTCAGGCTTATGCTGTGGCTCAGGTCACACGGCAACAAAAAGGGTATGCCACAGCGTTGCAACTGAATGAGCTTCATTCAGCACACAAATCAAAGATTAGGCCTGTATTTTCCTGACTAAGTTTCAGCAGTAAGAAGAACATGCAGGTTCCCAGAAAACTGTATTAAGTAGGAAAAATGGAAAATTCCGAAATTCCATACAGAAATCCGTGGTAAAATACTGTCCTGGTGAACATTTTCAAAGGCAGCCAGTTCTACTGTTTACTTTAAACTTTTCAGATTTTCAAGATTTGCATGGACTTCCATAGCCAATGGAAAGTTCACAGGTTGGTTGGTTTTAAATGAAACACACTATCCTCAACTGTTTTATACAAGGAAACCAATAATTTTAGGACAGTTTCTAAGACTAAAAAAAAATATTAGTGTTTCCACTACAAGCATTTCCTTAGCAACTATCTGCCTACGAAGTCTACAATGCTGCCAGACAAACTGGAATCGCCTTTTGAGGGCAATATTAATTACATGCAAGAACACAGCTACAATCAAAAGTACATATGCTAACATTCTTGTTAAAATTCTAGAGCTACACATTGTTATAAAGACTTAGATGCTCTGGGACCACACTAAATTCTCTTGCAACAATAAGCAAATCAAAGACAACTCTCTCTGCACCAGAAAGTAGTTTCTGCAAAACCAGAAAACTATGGTTTCTGTGGCAAACCACCCAGAGATACTCAGCCTAGCATCCTCAGTTGGGAAACTCTTAAGTGAAAAATCCAACAAAAAGAATCTCAGAAGAGCATAGGTGCTGAAGACACCACCTTCTCATGCACTCATTATCGCATTTCTGTCCTCCCTTATTTTACAGTAAAAATTAACTCTCCTACTGTCTTTTTCAACATAATACAGAACCACATACTGACCAAATGTAATTGTCTTGCACACTAATTACTAATTGCATACTAAAAATCACAGTGCTTCTCAATCCAGTTATTTGAAATTAATCACTTAAAATAACTGCTTCTATTTAAAGATAAAGCTTCCATTTGTACACTTACTCGTCCCTTGAGCTAAGTGTTGTCCTTGTCCCAACTTCATCCTTAGAGAAACTGCAAAAGATTTTGTTTTGTTTTGGGGTTAGCGGTTGGAGGGTTTTTTTTGCCTTTCTGAGGCTCTGAAGATTTCATTTTTATTTTGAAAGTCAAAGAAAGGTAGGAATTCAACAGTGCCCCCAAAGACCTTTTGTTTTACTCTATTCCCAGATCTCTAGCTAATCTCTTCAATTCTGTCCTCCGTTGAACTATTATAAAATTAGTTTCTCTATAAATGCAACCTTTCTTCACAACATCTTTTTCAACTTGATTTTTCTTCTACCTCTTATTTTTGGCAACAGCATGAAGGGAGAGAAGTTGCACTAAGTCCTGTAAGGTTGTGAATGGCCATTCATATATTAAGTACAACAGAATTGTTCAGGCTTTTGAATTTTAAGGATGCATCAGTTGTTCTTTCCTATGATGAAGGTCACTCTCCAGGAAGTAAAGAAGTCCAAAATTTTCATTCCTCCAGGTTGCTGTCTGTCTATTGAATCTATACAAATATTTCTGCAAATATTACAAAACATACCTAAGAGTATTAGATTAAGCATTTTTATATGCCAACTGATCGGTAGCTGAATAGCAAAGAGCAACTGGAAACTATCTTGACTAAATATTCCTGTTAGTAGGTAAGCAAAATGGGTGATGACATTTACTGTTTTCACCTAAAGGGACTTTCACAATTACTGCTACATTAAAGTCTGAAAACATCATAAAGTCTTTTGATGACAAGCATGATGGTCTGTATACTTATTCTAGTTTGCAGCATAACATACTCAAGTACAATCACAATATTCCTGCTATTAATTTATAAAATAATTTATTTTTACTAATCTACTATAAAGCACATTTTATAAGGGTTTTTTGGGAACAAAAAAAAATAAAGAAAAAGAAAAAAGAAACAAAGAGCATGCGCCTACTCAGTACATTACAAATTCTGTAAGGATGTTAAATTTTTTATGTGACTTAGAACAAAGAGCAGTAGTACCATACACTTGAAATTACGTAAGTGCATTAAGTGAATTAAATATGCGTAAGCTGCAGGCAATTTAGCAGTAATATATTTAAGAATTTAGCCTCACCACTACCTCTATTTTTTAAATCAAATCAATCATTCCATGTATTTCTAAGGGGCATTAACAGATAAGGCTTCTAATGTTAATTTATACTTTGTACTGTAATGTATTTACTGGTCTAACTGATTGGGAAAATTTAGTCTCTTCCTCCAAGTATTTTTAAATAACACATTTTTGCCCCATTACAAAACAAATGAAGGATTTAGCAGATGATAGCGTCATGTTGTAGCTTAATGACAGCCAAACAGAAATAATTCACAGGTATTAACTTTATATACATTGTATACATGTATCATTATGTTTAGTTACGTCCAAAATCCTTCGAGAAGTTGCAGAGATTGGAGGATGTCCCAGAAGATTAGAAAAAGGCATATATCACCCCCCTCTATAAGGGCTCAAAGGAAGATCCATGAAATTATATGTAAATCAGTCTTACTTCAGTCCCTGGGAAGATTTTGGAGCAAGTCCTCATGGAGACTATCATAAGCCAAAGGAAGCATGTGATTGGGAAAAGCCAGCGCAGATTCACCAGAGGCAAATCGCGTTTGGAAACCTAATCACCTTCTCTGATAAAGTAACCTATATGGTTGATACAGGGCAAGTGGTGAACAGTCTGGGTCCAAGGCTTTCGACATGGCTCCCCGCAGCTGCCTCCTGAAGAAACCGATATGTTATGGTCTAGGCAAGTGGTCTGCGCAGTGTGTGGGAAACTGGCCGACAGTTTCTACACAGAGAGTGGTGGTGAATAGTTCCTTTTCCAGCAGGTGACCTATCACTAGTGAGATACCAGGGATCGATATTGGGCCCAATGCTCAACTGCTCACAACACAATTTTGATCATAATTTTCAAGATCCTTTTTGCAACTATCTATTTACAAAGTGATAGCTAAAAAAGTCATCTTTTTAAGCAAAGGTTTTATTTTTTCCCCCAGGATTTTGCAAACCAAAGTTTGACAGCGTCTCCTTGGAGACTCCATGTTGCTAAACTGAAGGAAAAAAAATAAATACAACAAGATATATTTCAGAGATATCAGATTAAAAAATATCTTCCAATGTAGTCAAGTGAGCACTTTAAATTTAGCAGCAGTAGCAGTTAGGTATCATCACCTCATGCTGGCTTTATCTGAGCTATAAAATCTGTAATTGTTTAAATGAAAAGCCTATCAGAAGCTGCCAGATTGACACTAATGAGAAAAAAAAAGGTAATAAGGTAAGCTTATATAAATAAGCTTTAGGATACAAAACATGTTTTCACCTTTTTTCTTTTTTCCTTTTAAAAAATGGTTTAATTGGATATCCTTCCTGTTCATAGCTTCAGCAGAGCTCATGCAAAGATTAGAACAGCTGGAGAGCAAGGTCTTTGTTCTAATAGTGTGAAAAAATATCCTTTTTCCTGTGTTTCATTATAACAGTGAATTATTTCAACAGATCAGCACTTGAAAAACACATGCTTTCTTCAAATTTACTGGCATTTGAAAACCTCACTCTTTCTGCTGCTAAGCTGAATATTAATGCAAGTTAATTGCTTAAGTACATTCTAGAAATTTTAGATCACAGCCCTGGTTATTAGTTTTAATATTAAGAAGTCTTCCTGCAAAGTTTGTAACAATAAATGGCATCTAACTGCAAAGTATTTTTTAAAAGTCATGCATATACTTATGCCATTTAGAATGCATGCAAACAAGCTGAATAATCCTAAACATACCGTAAATTCAATCTTTCAATTTTTCTGTCTAGAAAATATTTACATTCTTAATAAAATGCTAGAAAACCTACTGAGAATCTGCTAGCTAGGATCTACAGTGCTATTAAACAAACCAAGTATGTTTTCATCCAGATAAAATATACCACAACACTCCCAAACCCCTAACAAAACTTCCCCATACAGCCCCAACCCAAGATTATCAGGCCCTCTCAATTATTTGCTTGGCATTTGTCATCTGTGTTAACAGTGCTAGTCATACCTATAAAATTGAAAGTTCCATTCTCACAACAAGTGACTAAAACCTTAAAGTACATATTAAATAGTGCTTCCATTTAATACAGACCAGGAATAACACACACTGATGCTCAAGGTACATCTCCCACATATGCATACATCTCCATCGCTTATACTGAGCAATAATCATTGCTTATGAAACAAATTCTTTTTCAAATTTATGAATCCGGTTTCAGTTTCTACCTTTGGTATCTTAGAGCATTTACAAACTCCAACACTATATTTCACTCTGTGCATTGTTTAAAAATTAAGGCATTTTTATTCATATTTTCTACATCTTAGCACCTACTTTAATTTCAATATTGGGAACTTATGTTCTTAGACAATAACAAAAATATTGTATTTTGCTCTTCCTCTGTAAGCAGGAGCACACTTCTATCACACTTCTAGCTATTTTCAGCCATCTGAGAGTGAATCATAGTGTTACAAGAGTTTAGTTCTTTGTTCACCAAAACCTTGTTTTACAAAGTAGGAATGGCAATAGTAGGGTGAAGAAGCATTGTATTTTACCACTCTTAAACTTGCAACTAGCTCTGACAAAGCATTTGCACTGCATGGCAAAGTAGACGGCCAAGAGCACTGTAAAAAAGTTTTATATGTGAAAGGGCTGTATTTTGGAGTAAAGAAATTTAAAAAAGCACATATAGACACATATTCATGATTTCCTCAATTGTTCCACTAAAAAGCAATTGCATACCTGTTCTTCATTATTTGTATTTTCTTACCAATTAAAATTGTAGAAATCAGATTTTTTTTCTCCTTTTGAGGCTCTGAAGATTTAATTTTTGTTTTGAAATTCAAAGGAATGTAAGGCTTCAACACTGCCAAATAAAAAGCCTTTTGTTTTACTCTATTCTATTCCCAGTTCTTCAGGTATGCCTCAAATTCTCTCCTCCATGAAGCTATTAGAAAATTAGCTTCTCTATAAATGCAAACCTTTTACATAAGATCTTTTTCCATTGTTTTTCTTGTACCTCTTATATTTAACTGCACCAGGTCTCTAATCAGTCCTTCCACTGTTGTTCATTTCTTACAATTTTCATCAATCACTTTTTGAACAAGAAAAAAAAATTTTGCTTTGCAAACAACTATATCATTCATCTGCATTCAGCTTTATTTTAAGTAGTAAGATTCTAAGGACTTACCTAAGGACTCACAGCAAAAGGATATTCCAGTACCTGCATAGTTTTTGAATAACTGCAAAATTAAGATGTATAAAATGAACTTTACTAAAGAAATAAGGAAATATCAGCTTTTACTGCGCACCCTAATCCGAGCAATAAATTGCAACACTTTCTAACAAGCTGAAGAAAACCCACAGTCACCTTCATTTTCAAATACTGAAGCTCAAAGCCCTTTAAAAGACTTTTCAAAACTAATTGCAATGTTTCTATTACATGTGTTATTCCTAGTAAGGACTGATCATTCACATTTATAGACTTGCATGATTTTAGTCTGTGCATTTTTATTTAAAAATTATCTATGGTCCATCTTTATAACTCTCACTATTTAATTTCGTCATGACATAGTGAACAACACTGAAATATTTATCTTCATGCTTCATCAAGAATATTTCTAAGTTTTCATTTGTCTCATTATAATTATTCTTAAAGAACAGGCCAATAAATTCTATTTTTCTTCTGGCACAGTAAAGGTGTTAAACACTGCTGATAAAATGAAATTCCATTTTTTTTTAACCTTCTCCAGCTCCCCTGCCCCCCCTAAGTATCTTCTCTTTTCCAGAGGGAGTAGTTTGCCCTATAGAAATTTGTTCTAATACTTAAACAGATTTTTTAATGACGGACTATTTACAGCAGCACCTGCACTTATCTGTAGCATTAAACTATGTAATCATTCTCACTTTTTCTTGACAGGTATTTGCAGAAAACTACTAAAAACTTGTTTTTAGGGACTAAGAAGTAATAGTGACTTGGTTGAAATCTTGAACATATTCAAATGTGCAAGTCTAAGTTCATTTCATTAAAACAAAAATCTAATAAAGCCCTTACAAGCTAGAAGAATGATCAGTGAAGGAGGTTCTACAATACTGCAGGAAGAAAAACAACCTGTCTTTTTTCCTAAAGCATTACTTCCTCTCTGTCTACAGCCACTTACCATAGGTTGTCAAAATTCTGGTTTTGGATAAGGAGGCAGTTGTATTTTTGAAAGGAAACTAGCAGTGATTTTATCTTACAGCTTCTGAGCATATATATGTATTTTTAAAAGAAAGAAAGGTGAGAGAATTAAAAATAGAAACTCAACTTAGAAAAAAAAAAAAGGAAAAGAAAATCTGTAGAGATCTCTGAAATTAGACTTGATTATCTTCAATCTTCAGAGTCTTTTCCAACATAAACGATTCTATAATCTAGAAATGCTAACTCCAATTATATCTTGCGGTCGGTGGCATACTCCTTATTGAGGAGCCTGTGTGGATTAACAAGGTGCTCCTGAACAAACTCCAACACAGAAAGAAAAGCCTATAGAGCGCAGAAGCAGGGGCAGGTAGTCTGGGAGAAATACAGAGAAACTGCCCAGGCAGATACAGCTCAGGCTGCCTTCAGATTTCTCCCTGATTACTTATTTCTTTGAAATATACAGTCATATATAAGAAAAAGTCTCTTTATGAAGACTACAACTGTGACCCTAAAGATAGGGCATCCCACCTTTATTATTAACTATCATTGTTTGTGAGATAATTAAACATAAATTTTTCCTAAAATTTTGTTAGAGAAAATAATCTTATTTGTTACATCTTTCCTAGCTGCTATTATTTGTAAAATAATAAAACAATAAACTGTATGTAGACATGTAGACATTTCTAAAATAGATCAAATATTTGGTTTACTGCCATTTAGAAATCAGAAATCTGGTAATTAATTCTCAAGCATTTAGAAAACCACACAGCTAAACAAAACCAAAATTATGCACAACAGTTTAGTCTTTAAAATTTAAGGATATTAATCTTAACGGTCAATGCACTGCATAAGCCCCTCATTTTATTTTACCTTAAGCAATCTATTAAGACCTAGTAATTTTTTTTCAAATCCATCAGTATCATAAATTAAAATCTTGCTTAATAGGTGAACATGAACTTGTGACCAAAACATTTGGACAGGAGACAGAGTTCAGTTGGGAGTTCAGACTGCAGCACAGGTTTAGACCAAAACTCAAAATATAACCTAATGTTTCCCTAATGTAATAAATCGCATTTGGTATACGTGCTTTGAAAGTATCTTTCTTCAGCTTTATTCTAATCCAGGGAGGTTTGATTAAACTTGATGTTTACATTACTTAGCTCTCTACTCTAGAGCTCAGCATGGAAGTATAAAGGTGTAGTGATCCTTAGGATACATGCTGCTTCATATAAGCTATATTTAATGAATAACTGCAGAGAGAATGTTAATGTGGTGAGCCTTGAGCTACAATAACACTGCTTAAATGGAATTGTAAATAGTATAGTTTTCACTTCAGAAAAGATCTACTTTATCCTGGCTGCAGCAATTCCAAAAAGATTTTTATCCTACATTATTACAGAAGGAATGTAACAGATGACCTCACATATGGATCCTAAGAAAATATAAAAAAAAAAAAATATTTTTTAATTTTGTGCTGTTTCCAAGTATATCTGGCTATTCCAATTTCCTTTCTCTTGCTATTATTCAACTTATACTATGCAGGAATGATCACAATTTATACTGACAAGTACATTTTTCTGCTTTCTCTCTATCATCTATGGTCAAAGATGAAGTTTATATTTCAAAATGGACTTAAGAATTTCCATTTCAGAGGAGCACTCAGCTGGTATTGTCTAGGCATGGAAAAATACTCCCTTCAACAAGAGAAAAATTTTAAGCAAAAGAAAGATTTAGCAAAATACAAATCTACAAGTGATCACAAATTTAAAACAACACTGTGAGCATAAAGTATGCATGAACATATACAAAGAATACACACAGAACATGCATGCATACAAGATCTTAAGCAGTATTCCTTGGTCCTGGAAGAAATCTCTTTGTAAACTCTCTGTTCACTTTTAAGGTCTCTTTTTTGCTTAGCCTTCCAGCTTATGATCCCAATTACCTTCATGAAAGCTGCCGAATCACTTGTCATTTTCTTTGTAGGACTGGTTAAAAACTGTCACAACTTAATGCAGAAAGTTCTCTGAATATTATTTGCAAAGCTCAATTATATTATTGTAAAGTAAAGCCTTTAGTTCATGTACATAGAAGTTCAAATATAAAGCACAAAAATAAATTATAATCAGATTTCCTGGACCTTAGAAGAAATTTTTGCAGTTTTGATTCAAAAACTCTAAGAACTGAAACCACAAAACAATATTCAAAGGTCTGACTGAAATCATACATAGCGTATCATATATTTGAAACCAACCACTAAACTCAAGATTTCAGCTGAAGACGCCTGAGTGAAACTGACATAAAAAGGAATGACACAGCTTTTCCATAGGAAAAATAATTAATTTGACCAGGAATAGCAAGCTAATTTCTAAATGGAAGCAGGACATTCAGGAATTCCTAGTTGTTCTGGAAAACAGCAATTGAGAATTGGCACATTTTGCACTACTTAGGAAATCTCACCATGCTTGGAAGTTCTGATTCCACTCCTTTACTAAGATTTCGTGCAGATCAAAGCCTAGTATTTCTTCAAAAAGCCTGAATACCGCAAACTATTTGAGTATGTTCTACAATCACTTCACAAAATGCTGTAAACGGTACTCAACATGACAGAAAAGCTGACCATGTTGTTGCAGAACTGCCTGTTATTGTAAAACCATGAAAACCACAACTGTCAAAAAAATAAAAAGCCTTAGTAATGCACTAAAGGAGTATCATTGTTCCCATTACCTGTTGCACAGTAGCTGTTTGAATCAATGCTAGTCACTTGAATCTATGCTAGTCACATCTGGGGCCAATACGTTGTCAGATGATAATTTATAATTTGATAGGTAGACCACTCAGTGGATAAAGAACTGGCTGGATGGCCTCATGCAAAGAGTTGTGCTTAATGGCTCAATGTCCAGCGGGAGATCAGTAACGAGAGGTGTCCCTCAGGGGTTGGTGCTGGTACCAGTCTTGTTCAACATCTTTGTCAGTGACATGGACAGTGGGATTGAGTGTGCCCTCAACAAGTCTGCCAATGACACCAAGCTAGGTGGCTCGGTTGATACGCTGGAGGGAAGGAATGACATCCAGAGGGACCCTGACAACGCTTGCGAGGTGGGCTGATGCCAACCTGATGAAGTTTACCCACGCCAAGTGCAAAGTCCTACACGTGGGTCAGAGCAATCTCAGGCACACCTACAGGTTGGGCAGGGAGGAGATTCAGAGCAGCCCCGAAGAGAAGGACTTAAGGTTGTTGCTCGATGAGAAATTTAACAAGAGTCAGCTACAGTGTGCACTCACATCCCAGAAAGCCAACCATATCCTGGGCTGCATCAAAAAAAGCGTGACCAGCAAGTTGAAGGAGGTGATCCTGCCCCTCTACTCTGCTCTTGTGAGACTTCACTTGGTGTATTGTGTGCAGCTCTGGTGTTCTCAGCATAAGAAGGACAGAGGACTGTTGCAACAAGTGCAGAGGAGGGCCACGAGGATGATCAGGGGACTGCAGCACTTCCTGTATGAGCATAGGCTGAGAAAGTTGGAGCTGTTGAGCCTGGAAAAGAGAAGGCTGCATGGAGACCTCATAGCAGCCTTCCAGTATCTGAAGGTGGCTTATAGGGATGCTGGGGAGGGACTCTTCATTAGGGACTATAGTGATAGGACAAGGGGTAATGGGTTCAAACTTAACCAGGGAAAGTTTAGATTACACATAAAGAAGAAGTTTACTACAAGGGTGATGAAGCAGTGGAATGGGTTGCCCAAGGAAGTTGTGAATGCCCCATCCCTGGTGGTGTTCAAGGCCAGGTTGGACAGAGTCTTGGGTGCCATACTTTAGTGGGAGGTGTCCCTGACTATGGCAGGGAGGTTTTAACATAAGTATTTTACGATTCTATAAGAGAATCAATGCAGACAAAATAAAAATAAGTTACTGGAAACAATGAAACAAAGTTTTGGGTAGCAGATCAGAAACTATACCAGATTGTAAAAGAAAACATCTATATAGAAATGAACTATTATTTTTTTTTTTGAGTTTCCACTCCTTCAGCAGTATCACCAATACTAAACATGTTAGTTTTCCAGAAATCAGACCCAGATGAACCACTATTTCCATTTCAGTGCAGCCAGAATCTCCTTTGTGAAGTCTTCCTCCAAGGAACTGGGCTCTCAAATCTTCTCACTTTCATTTTGTAAAATATGGTATCACAGTCTACTGGTAACTATTCTAATTTCTATGTACTTCTTAGTAGTGACAAATAATGAAAATGTATTCGGTTTTCTCACTTATTTGGAGGCAACGGAAATACCTTAGCTTAGGTTCTCTCACTCTTTTCAGTGGTCCTGAGTAGATATACTATACCTCTGTTGCAACGATCACAGTCAGCTCTCCCCTTGTGATCCATGCAAACATAATTCCCTTCACGTTCCACTGCCTGCTCCAAGATTACAGCTCAATTTTCTTTGCCATCTCCAACTACCAATTGCCACATAAATCCTGTTTAAAATTGGCTTACAATAATTTTAGTGGCAATTTACAATTTCAGACTGAGAGGTAAACACATACATAGATCACTAAACACCCACAACAGAATTTCCATTGGAATGCAAATAATGCCAGTTCAGAAAAGCACTGAGATACACTCTCAAAAGAAGAGGGAAAAAATAAAGAGAAAAGCAAGCATGTAAAAGGGTTGCATTTTACTTATGTTTCTTTTTTCTTCAATCTAACCACAGTACAGAGATCCAAGATCACAGCAGAAGAGATTTTGATTTTTGAGAAGTTAGAGGCAGCAAGCTGCTATGGATATCCATTTCTTCATTTGTACCCTCTTAATAGGCAGTAATCTCAGAGAGCATTCATCTATCATTGCATTATGACTAGACTATAGATAAATCTAAAATAGCTGCCAGCATTCCCTCTGCCACCAAATAGCTCAGATCAAAACAAACCAGAAATTTTAGTCTTGTTTCTTGCGTAAGGTTACATTTTTGGATACTATACTAGGCTTCTTCTTATGCATGAACTGCCTAAAAAAAGGCTTATGAACAAACTGTAGCAATGTGCTGTAATACAGTCAGCTTTTCTCCTTACTCCCATTTCTAAATATACATCTTAAAATGTGTTCATCTCATTGATCTTTTCCAGTTCCATTTTTTCCACACAGAAGACATATTCTATGCATCTTCAAGATGTGTTATTCTGCAGAGAAAACTGTATCTTATTTTTGTGGTATCTCAGCATTACACAGAAACAGACCTTCCACTTCCATTCTATCTAAATGAAATGCATCTTTTATCCAACATAAAATTTTATTGCATCCATTGATAGGCATATCAGAAGATCAAAAAAACCCCAAAACTTTCAGATAAAAGAGGTTTCATACCACCTGCCAGCGTATCAGTTGAAAAAAAGATGTCTTCCTAAAACATCAGATCTACTTTATTTTATATGCCACCTCTTCACAGATCAGCCTTCTTTTAGTATCACTGAAGACACAGATGAAGATTTATTTCACTATCTTTAGTGCTGGTAAAGAGCACTAACCATACTATAAAACCTGATTTGCATCTGCAGTGTGAAATGCCGCATGTGATATCACCAAAGTGCCTCTCTGAAAGTGACTTGGGTTTTTTTTCACAACTGCTTTTATTTGGTTGCACTCAACTGGGATAATTTCTAATTTTTGCATTCAAAGACCATTTCTCTGTATTCCCAACTACTCATATATTCAGTGCTAATATGCTAAGTACTAGAGAGAAGCTTCTCAAGTAACCCAGACCTGCCATCTAAAATGAGGAAGCAAGTACCTGTATTCCATAAAGTGAAGTTCATGCAGCACCTTCAAATATGGCATTTTAAAGGACAAAGGTGAAATGTTTAATGACCAATTTTTCACTTCTGTTCATATATATATATATGCATAAAACCATGCAAACATCTTTCAGTTCACTGTATGCGTTTTTCCCAGTGGCATGCACTAAACAGGACCTAGATAAAATGTCTATGCAAATGACACACAAAATAGTCCCTATGATACAGTAATGTCTTCTGAGGCCAAAAGCATACAGGAAAACATACTTAAAATGCAGACATACTCAAAAATAAAGTAATATACTGTAAGTATTCTAGATCTCAGTGAAGAAGAAATAGCCCCTTTACCACATTTAAAGTTACAAAAGTAAAATTAGAAAAAATTAGAATCGTCAGACAAGGAAAGGAAAGAGTGCTAGGAACATATTCATTTTGACCTCATTCACTGATTGATGCATGTTGCCTTACATCTGGATCTTGATACCCCATGACTGAAGCAACAGCAGTAGTACTACTTGCATTAGTCTTTGTCTCCTGCCCATTTACCAAATTGTAACTGAGTTCTGATCTGTTTTCATAGAAATACATACTGCCAAGACTAAGTGTTCTTTGGCTTCCTTTTCAGATCCCTATTCAGTTTAGGTTTTACCTGTTGCTTCTCTGCTTTTCAACTTAGCATGAGGGAAAATATATGTGATTTATATAAAATATTCAGGTACAGCTTTGGTTTCAGATAATTAAAATTTATTTTAAGTATTCCAAGTATTACCTGAACATTGTTACCTATTCTACTGTCATAGCACTTAGAAATCCCAGTCATACTACAAGGGTTAGCTGCAGAAGGAGGAGCAAAGCAAACACAGGCACAAATACATTTTCTCTGTGCAAGCATAAACCATGCGAAGGACTTAAAACAGAATCTTGAGGAAACGAGCTCTCAAATAAGCATTTATATGCCTTTATACAGATACCATATATGAAAATCAATAACAGTGAAAGTCAATAAACTTCCACCATTTTGAAGAACAAACAGATTCTGAATTCTTATTAGTCACTCTTCTTGACAGGTATTTCACAGCTGTTTTCATTTGGCATTCTTACTTGTCATTCTGAACTGATGTGGAGCGAAATATATTGCAGTAGGCTTTGGTGAAAAATAGACCTACATTTTTTTATTTCAATCAGAAAAGGCTGAGTCCCAGTTGTTGGGTAAATTATATTCAAAATTATCTTCCATCATGTTCTGGGCCAAATTTCATCTCTAATGTAAGCAGGCAGCACTCCAACAGTTCCACTGCACTTGTAACTCCTCAGAATGTAAGACGAAATATGACCTTCAGAGTTCACTTCCAAGCACATGAACAGTCCCTATTCTCAACGCAAATAAAAAAAAAAACAAAACACCATAACCCCCCCAAAACAAACAAACAAACAAAAAAACCCCCAAAAAACTATAACAAAAAAAAACCAACCAAACAAAAAAGCAAATTATAATTTACCATGGAGCCATATGAGGGCAGAAATATCTTTCTTAGCACATTCTGCTATCTTTTTGCAGGCACAGAAAATCCACTCTATGGATAGAAATCAGTTTTTTCAAAGAATAGACAAAAATCCCCAACTAACACTTATACAGTCTTCCAGTGCCTCTTGTAACCTTTATATATTTGAGAAATGTTCTGAATGGTTACATACAAAGAGTTGGCAGGACAAGCTCTTATTTCAGAGAGGGAGACTGGTACTTTATACAGATCAAGGTAAAAGACTATTCCCTTCATTCTGTGACAAAGAGGGTATTTTGGGTGGCATGTATTCCCCTAAAGGAAATAAGCATTATTACCTTACCTGTCACCCTAATACTTATACCATACTATCCCGCTACTATACATACAAACCATGCATATCCTGCTACCAGAATTTGGTCTCATGAAAAAGAATGCAAGTTAAAGAAACCTCTGATTTTCCTGCCAATAAACTGCAGGGCAGTGGTGGGGACACCCCAGCTGCTAGCCTACTAGCATCCCTTGAGAACAAGTAGCTGGAAGAAAACTAGTTTCTTGCAGAAATTGTCCCTTTTTTCCCTGCTACCATTGCAAGATAGCAACCTGCTATGTGCCAAAACACACTTATTCTCTCATAAATACCTTTTTATACAAGGTTTTCTTCAAAATTATGTTTGTGCTACCCCATAAACAAAGATCATCCAAACAGACCAAGTCCCTGGGTTTTCTTGAAAAAAGGAATACAAAACCTCCTCCTTTTCTTGATGCATTTACTGGATCATGAGCGATAAATGAAAGGCTTGGGCTTCGTTTTGTTTCAGGTTTTGTTGTTTTGTTTGGTTTTTTTTCTTTTCACTTGCTATAAATTCATGGCTCACATCACACTTTACAGAGCCAGGTTTTCTTTCCTACTGCTTTGTTCAGAATAAACAGACCAACTAGGAATGAATAATGCCATATGAATGCATCAGAATGAAACTTCCAAGGATGGAATGAAAAGCATCAGAACCAGACCAAATGAGAGGTGAAGCACAGAGGATGATCTTTAAGGTGATAAGACCCTTTAAAGTCTTTTATGAATAAAAAAAAGCAAACAAACAAACAAACAACCCCACCCAAAACGAACAGAAACACACACATACAAAAAGCAAAGGCAGTGGTTCTGGTCAATGCTACATACAACAGTGGTTCATTAATCCATCAGGTGGTGGATTTTTGAGGACAAAAGCTGCAAAAAAGGGAATGGTTGATAGTGGAAAGAAGGCTGAATCTAAAGATCAACTCTAATGTACTTTTTAAAGTAAGAATCTCCTAAGTACTGCACAAATAGAGTATTTCAGTTGGTAGGGATGTACACCAATCATCTAATCCAATTGCTTGACCATTTCAGGGCTATCCAAAAGTTAAAGCAGGTTATTAAGGGTATTGCTAACTACCTCTGACACACTGATAGGCTTCAGGCATTGACCTTGAATCCCACTCCAGTGTTTGATCACCTTCTCTGTAAACAAATGTTCTTTAATGCCCCTCCTGAAACTAATCAGAAACTTCAGTCTCTCTCAGATTATGTAGATATCCCACCTATTTCATTAAGTGAAAATCTCTATGGGGAGAGTATTTAATATTAACTACGTGACATTTGTTTCCCCACTCTACTTGAGCATAAACAGTATTGAAGTATTAATTTTCTATCAAAGTTGCCACTCCTTGCAATGCAGTTAAAGACAAATTATTATTTACTTGTGGTCTGAACTCTGCAACAGGGATAGAAGTCTTGATTCTCCCTGGGGATGTTCGAATATTCCTGAGCGATCTACTGTTTGAGAGATTCAAGGTTTAATCTACCAATTGAAACATTAAAAAATCTAGAATGACCACAGAAAGATTACTGCAACTTTGCTAACTGCACAAAATGAAAAAAAATAATTATAAACCAAAACCAACCCACCATCATTGCTACTTTTTCCAAATCTCAGCTTAATATCTGTGCTGCTTATTTTATTTGTAAACCCTTGAACTAAATGGCATAAACAATCTCATGATCACAGGAACCTAAAACCATCCTTTTCTTGTATCCTGTCAGTCCCAATATCCAGTGGACTCTAGAGAGGCAAGCTAGCTGAAAACAACAAAATGATTTTTACGCCTTTATAGTTCTAAGACCCCACTTCCAGCTTTCTTTGAATCCTGTCTGTGTCCTGTGGAGGTAGAACTTAACACAGGGAATGGGACTAGATGCTGCAAGCTATTTTTCTGGTCTCTGTAACTGCAGTTTCACAGACAGAAGTAGTTCCTTCAAAAAGTGGTCTCTGAGACCCTACAGATGCATTTTGTCTAAAACTGAGTAAACCTTAATTCATGATCTTCCACAAATACTCATGTAACAGAGTAGTTGTATACCAGAATCAACACATGTTCTGTAAGGAATGAAATCACAATAATGTGAAAATATTGACCACCTGGGAAAGGAGGTTCTCCAGGGGTTAGCTCCTCCATAGTAGTCATATATACCCTTAAGAAGTAATACTGCAAATTGGCTAGAATCAGTTACTACTGAGAGATTCAACTTCTGTTAAGACTTCAACTGATCACTTCGCCACAGCTGAACTTGCATTTGTGTCAAATATAAGTGTCTCTTGAAAAGAGGTGGAAAAGCAATGCTCTGAATTGTATTTAGCAGTTCATATTATGAAACAACATCAATAAAGCACCTGGTTTTCACCTGCTGACATTTTTTTCAATATAAAACTGAAAAAATGGCCAGTGACGTTAAAAACTGACACTGATGACGCTGGGGACTTTCAGACACACGACAAAAGAAACAACATCAAATCAGTCTGAGACCTGCAGAACTGCTGTTACTTCATGAAAATAACGCTCTGCCTCTCTGCAACTGAAAAGAACACAAAGAGGAGTGATCACACAAACAGGAAGCATAAAGAGACTATGTCTGACACCCCAAAAAAAACATCTACTACCAGCCTATGTTACAGAAATCATAGAAGTAGAAAAAGCAAGTAAATGTCAGTTGCTTTATTTTTAGATCTCATATCAGCAAAAATATACTGCAGACAGAGCAGCACTGCAAGTGATAAGATACAACATCTGAACTACTGGAACTCCTAGAATGTTACCATATTAAAACAAAACAAAACAAACCAAAACCATGCAAACAGCAGCCACTCTTAATAGTTTGATTCATACAGGGCACTTACTACATCTAAAATAGCAGTTGATATTTTACTTCCCATTCTTTTCTCCCCAGAATCCCTGCAATGATACCTCATGCTTCTTCAGGGCATCTACCTCTATTTGCCTGGTGTAGTCCTATAGAGCAGCCGCAGCTGGTCAATAAATTTAACTGTTGTCCTTGGCACAGAAGTATCACCATGGAATGTGTTACCAGGAAAATGTGCTATTAGAAGGCACACTGAGAGTATTAGAAGGTACCACATGTTATCAGCGCTGTTCTCAGGCCACAAGTCAAAAACACAGTGCTGCACCAACTACTAAGAAGGAGAAAAAAGACTGCTACTGCTGAACCCATGACAACTATCGTGCTTCCAATACACATAAGAGCACACTGTAACGGACACAAAAGAATAAAAATAACATTATTCATTAAAATAACAGGCCCATTTAAAGTGCAGATTAAAGGTCTCCAAAAGCTTGTATTATAGGCATATGCTCAATACTGATATGACATATTTGTTTTGTTTGGGGGTTTTGGTTGGTTGGGTTTTTTTTTTGGGGGGGGGGGGTGCTTTTGTGGTTTTTTTTTTAAATAAAAAATGATTGGTTTGCTCCTGATAGGAAGCCTAAGCAACTGATATGAAATATTAAAGTGATCCCATACTCTTCTTAAAACATTGCCTCTCACTAGAGTGCTGGAGGAGCTTTTGCTTTGTCCAGGATCTGCCTTTTAAAACACTTCTTGAGTTTGAAGAACCTTACCCTGTGACATAAAATATCAAAGCAAGGGGTCAGGTACTGCGTTTTAGGAGAACTATGGCTCTAGCATTCATTAAAGAAAGACAAGACCAATTGCCTCTTATGTCAAAGCAGGAGCTAAAACTTTTCTAGAAATAGCCCTAAGCTCAGACCTCAACCAGCCAGAAAACAAAGGGCATTTGCAACTGCCCTTCAGGAAGCTAAAAGCAAACAAACAAATAAACAAAAAACCCCTACACATGTACATACACAATCGACAGCTTTAGAGCCAGCAAACCCATCCACCTCTATCAGCAGAGTAAACTGGAGAAGGAAAGAGAACTGTAGAAATCCTCAAAGCATGCTGTCTACTTCTTTTACTTATGAGATGTGATCTTCAAGAGGAGAGTGAAGAGCACACTCTTTGACCTGAAAAGCTTGAAGGATATTTATAAAGATGTCATCTCTTGGCCTTATGGCAACTCATCTCTAACAGCTCAAAACCCTCACAAATTTATACAAAACAATGCATGTCAACGAGTCATGTAAAAAAAAAAAAAAAACCAAAAAACCAAAAAAAACCCACACCAAACACCAAACAAAAAGTAAAAAAACAAAAATAAAAACACAAACCAC
>JAOEHY010027107.1:10743-49799 GCA_025447955.1 Psilopsiagon aurifrons | reverse complement strand
GAATCTCAAGCCTTTTCAAAATGGTGCTAATGCTCCACTGAAACTTAATTTTATAATTTACTGGCAGTCAAGATGGCGGGAAATAAAATAATTTGCTACATATTCTGCACAACAAACCCCCTGCTTTTCCTGGGAAGGGTAATTATCCCTCAAAAAAAAAGGAAGAGAAAATACGACATCTCATATTAAGCTAAAGTCTCATCAAGAAGAGAAAGAGTGCCTCATTACATGTAATTACCAGGGAATTAGAAACATCATTTAACTAAATGAGCGAATAATGCTCAGGATATTGAAGAAACTTGCCTGCACTTCTGCAGAGCACTCTAAGTCCCATTACAAAAATTGCACCTCTTTAATGGAATAATTTTAGGCCTTGTCTGCCTTGCTTTAAAAATAAAGAGCCTCAGAGAGGCAGAAAGAGGCTGAAACTACCATAAACAACTGTTGAAAAGAGCTGCAGAGTAGGAGTAGTCTCTACTGGATACCATGATTTAAAATGACTCATAATCTAACATAATCATGAAAATTAAACCTAAGGACTTGGGTGGGAGGATGGGAGAGAAGGGAGGGAAACGAATTACCCTTTTTAATTGTACTTACTCAAGACTACAATGTATTTATAATTATACATTATAGATAACGGGTGAAAGATTCTAGGTTAAAGGTAAATCTTCTATAGAGGGACGAAAGGCTGCTGCATTAGAAGCCAGCTCAAAAAGAGAAGCATAACTCTGATAGATACACGCTGTCCTGCAATGCAACGTCTTCCCAATGGTGAAGAGTTCCTAGGGGAATTAATAAAGGCCACTGAAATGCATTACGCGCAAATGACAAACCACAATCTCTATTTTAGGAGTATTTGCCTTTAAAGGTGAATCTGATGCTGCAGTAACAAACAAATTCTGGAAAACCTTATTTACCACCATCTTGGTGCATAGGTTGCTCCTGTGCCAAGAGAAACAAAGATTTCCTCGCTGCTTTAGCCAGAAGAATTGTCTCCAAGCCTTATAGCAAGTCACTAAATTGAAAAGATAGCCCTTGAGTTCAAAAAGTTTTGGTCAGTGTTTGAATCCTGATTCACATCACTCTGCGATGACTAAATAACTGAAGTGACATTAGAACAAAGTCCCACCAAAATGTCTTTAAGTTGATGTGCAGGAAAAGCATCACTTTTATTTTTTAATAGAAGATCCTTAGAGAAATAAAGAACACAGAAGTAAAACAAGACATACTGAGTTATGCATTATACATCACCTGAAGCACGTATTCTTCCTCTATTAATGTTTTCATCCTTCGTTTCCTTCTCTCCCCCCAAAAACCATCCCTCATTATGGAGATTCTAGGCAAATAAAGGTGGCTATTTCTTTACTGTAAACAGCTCACCAGCAGAACAAGATGTTAGCACAACAAATAGTGACATAAGAGGAAGAAAAAGGAACTACAGCCCCAAAAGCATTGAATCTGGACATCTCCACTGGGTAAAGCAGAATAACAGAAAATTGATGATTTTTTGCTGCTTTCAAGATCATCAACATTTCAGGTTGCTCACATCAGCCTAGTTTGAAATCAGAACAGCAAAAAAATGGGGTTGGGGGGGCTTTTTATGGTAGTTTGGGATTTTGATGGTGGTTTAGAAGAGAGTCCAGAAAATGGCTTTTGAAAACATTAGGGGTTTATTCAATGTCTCACTATCTCTGCCACTCAGAAGTTCCATTTGAATTATCTCCAATTGTAGGAATAGAGGCTTAATGAGATGTCAGTGACATAGAGAGGGTAAACAGAATTATTTTGAACATAGTGTAACTTTCAGAACGTGAAAGGGATGAGACAACCACTCAGAACAGAAGGAACCGGTTAATAAGTAACTATATATAATATATATATGCTTATATATATTTTTTACAGATATATATAATGTATATTGTCATTTGGTGCATGGGTGGGACCACAAGCCTTCAGAGGAGTGCAGCTTGTAGGAAACTCCTGATGCTGGAAGAGGCACATGATGAAGTGCACTTAGCAGCATCCTTGTTCTTCCTTCGCTCTACTGCAGAGCTCCTGCATATGCTATATGCTGCCCTGAGGGATGAAGGAATCATGCACTGGTTTCTCTTTGGGTGAAAGTCATAAGAATGCATTTCAGATGCATCCCAAAATAGCAGCACCTGAAATTTCAGTTCCTATTTAAATTTCACAAAGAACAAAGCAATGGCAAACGTAGCCCTGAAGCACATAAGGGATGCTTGAAACACTGGTGCTACACTCACCAATGGGAATACTAAGAGGTGGGTTGTGCCCTTTTGAACCTACACGACCAAGCTACAACCTGCAGTGGGTGAATCCTGCTGCTGCCAAAGCCTCTGCAATCTCAGCTACTGTTTACAGAAAAGCCAGGTTCTTATCCTGTATTTGGACACTTGCAAACAACTGCCAAAATAGGGTTTATCCTATATTGGACTGATCAAGATACTGTATGCCATGGGTACTTCAGTGAAAGGCATTGTTCTTACAAAGAAACTGAAGAAGGGTACTGGAGGGTCTACACCTTAATTGACTTTTTTATTCCAGTTCTCTAAGGAAATGAGATTTGTGCAATGAAATTGCCTGTGTCTGTCTGCCCATCCCCTTCTCCTCTCATCCCCCTAATAACTTTGGAACTGATTGACCAATTACAACTGAGTTTGACAGAGGAAGGAGGTCTCAAAGATATCAAATTCCTGTATCCTCATGAAAGCAGGCAGTCAAGCAGAGGAGACAACTTTAATAATGCGCTCAGGAAAGAAGGGGCAGGAAAACTACCTGGGGAAAGCTTCCTCCTGATTGTGGAAGAGTTTAAGCCTAAACTTGATTTCTCAGATATCTGAGAAGGAATATCCAAAAATCTGACTTTGTTCTGCAACTCATTGAATTACTTGTTCATTATCTACATACACTCAGTTATTGGTCTCAAGACTGTCAATACAAGAACGAAGACCCAAGTGGAGATCAGGAACAAAGCATGACTGTGATTTGCATTTGCAGCTTCCATATTGATTTCCAGCTCCATTAAAAGAATATATAATTCCAAAAGTTTCCTTCCCTACCCCATCCTTATAGGTCCCACTTCTAACTCCATTATCTGCCTAATTAAATTTTGGATGTATAAAACTGTTAGACCCCTCTTTCGGGAGGCTGTACGCTTTAATCGCAATTACATGCTGCATATTTCATGATATATATCTTTTGCGTATAATTAGGAATAAAAAATGTAATCCCAAAAAGATGTTGAATAATTTAAATCCCGAAGATTTGATTAAAGCATTTGAGGATTGCAGATGACAAGGAAAGAACAGTGACTCCATTATAACCAAGGGAAAAATTCAAGGATTTAAGCACTTCTTTTACTTTTCAAACCAAGCACTATGATCTTAAACCCAAAGATTTTAAACAGGAACAGATACATTTCCCCAGATATATTACTGCCATTTAGTTTATGGTATAGGACTGAAGGGTTTTGCACAGGGCCAGATGTTTCATTTGAAAAGTTTATCCACAAATATTTCTCCCAACGTTCCTCTCCAAAATCTTCATTAGGAGAAATTAATGTGCTCTGACAGAAAGAGAGCACTCACCTTACCGCTCAAGCAGCACCACCTTCCAGCAACTATATAAAGCCATCACATGAAGAATCAAACAATCCCTACATAAAAATATAGATGGAAGGGGAAAAAGCCAAAGTGATGTTCTCAAAATATGTAACTTACAAATACGAAAGGTATTATCTTACAAGAGTTTGTGTCACCAACTGACATCTTTAAACGATGCAGAGGATGGTACGGTTTATCACCAGCAAGGACAAAATCAAACCCAGTGACTTTATATCTAAAAACAAATGTCAAAGAACAGGCTATGTGCTGTCATGACACCGGGAACAGGGAGGCCTCTCTCATTCACAAATACTCCATGTGTTTGCATTCAGGGAAAATATACCCGCAGCTTCTCAACAGCTATGTAGCAACAGACGAGCATTCTACAGCGCACAAAGCTGTACATGTAGCACTGCAGCAACTGCAGCCATCGACTCCCCAGCAGAATGTGGAATGTCTGTGTGGGACAGGAAAAGCGATCCATCAGTAAGAGACAGCAGAAACTGAGGGTGTGGAACATGGTAAGTAATATATATATATATATACAGGGTCTTGATGTCCCCACTCTTTTGTCTGCTGCACAGGCTACAGCTGTGCAATGTTGATCTATGACTTCACAAAGCTGATTACAAATTCTCTGTTTAATATTTCTTAACAGTCTTTGATTTGCAGGGCCTGGATTACACATTTTTTCTGCCCAGAAAACACCAGGTAGAAACACGATGGCACACTTTACGACTGTTTTTAAAAGCACAACCTCTAAAAACATTTGCACTTTCTACTTCCACCCTGCTACATTTATCCTTCACTAAAGTAGTAAATAAAGTCGAGCTTTGGATTCTAGTGGAACCTCTTTATGCCACTTAGCAGTACTATATATCAACACAATAGTGTACAGTGTACCATCGTGTAAGAAACATTTGCATTGAAGAAGATTCAGTTAAGGATCTGAACTCTCACAATTTGGTCTCATTTACCTTTACACAGGAGCACTGTTCGTTCGATTGATGAAAAAATTACATCACAGGAATAAAAAAGATTAACTCAAATAAGTCCCCACTGTAAATCTAGAGCAGAGGGAAAAAATTAAACCAATTACATGAGCAAGGAATCAAGACATCTGTTCAAGTCCTGCCTTTGCTCTGTGTCAAGGAAATTCGCTTCCTTATTCTGTGCCTTTGTTGACATCTGTGGAATGAGAATATTCCTTCTCTCTCAACCTTTCGATGCCTTATCTATTTAGGGAACAAATCCTCAAGCCAGAATCATTTCTTACAATGCACCTGTGCAGCACTGAGAATAAGGCAATTGTTGTCTTTGTTGCATTGCTGTCGCTGCAGATCAGTGTGGTTTGCAGAAAGCACACCCAGGGAAGCACAGCCCTTGCTTAGTTGAATTTAATTAGGAACTCTTTGGCATAAGTGAATAAATGCTTGCTTTGTTTTCATTTGATGCTACCTTGCTCTATTTTTACCAAAAGAGACTTTAACAGGGGTTTAGAGCCTATAAGAATCGGGCACTTTGCTTTAACCTTATGCAAATTCATAACTGCCTACAAAATGAATACATACATGGAATTTAAGAAGCATAATGGTCTTGTTTAATGGGACAGTCCTAGAGAGGTTTCTCCCTGGTGGAACAAGACAGCACCCACTGGCTCTGGCATGCCAGGTCACACTGATAGGTAAGCTGGTAAGCACAGGCGTGTTCAAAGCTGAAACAAGTTTGTCTGTTAATAGTGGTATGGGCCATGAAGGAAAATAAAAGCCTATGAATTTAAGTTTTAAATAAACAGGAATCTCTGCACGGGTTGCAAAGGATACAAGTTTGCTCAAACAGAAGCAATGCCAGGTGAATGAATGATCAGAGCCAAATTCAGCAGTGTAACAATCGCAAGCACGATCAGTTCTAGCTTATCTTTCTTACTCAAAGATGGGACTGGTTAAAGCCACACCATTCCTTGGCTAACCTGTGCTAGAGAAAGTCCAGAAATGGAGACACTGCAGCTTCCTCAAGCAATTTATTCCTGGGCTTTACCATCCTTACACTTTGAAAGTTTTTCCTAATGTCTGCACTAACCTCTACTGCAATTTAAGCTCATTATGCCTCATCCCAGTCCCAGTGGGCATGGAGAACAGTTTATTCCCTTCCACTTTGCAGGTAATCACAGGAGACTCTGAAGACCTATTACATCCCCCGTGTTGCTATCATGCAACATTCGTATGTGCTATTATATGTGCTATAATAGCACATTTGTATGTGCTATTCATGCTATAAAGAACTGTTTGATACAGTCAAAACTACCATAATCAAGCCTTATGAATTAAGACATACTTCAGAGTGCCTTGAACATATTAGTTATAAGAATATCTGGGCAAGTCCTGTATTTGACTTTTCATTTCTAAATTCTACATATCTAAATGTATTACAAAGTGTCGCTTAAATACTATTGTGAACAAAGAAGCCTGACACATTTCAGAGCAAATGTCACCTTGCTGGAGGACCAGAAGTTGTATCAGTTGCATATTGACTAAAAATTACTAGCGTTGTGGTTATGATTATACTAAACAACATAAAAGCAGCTAATGGTGTAATCACCAGAACAGATGTCTGCTAGTCAAAAGAAATAAGTTCTGCTCCAGACCACTAATACCAATCTCTGATGGCGGATGTGTCATTTAGGCCAACATTTGCAAGAGCACCCAACAGCAGAAACACCCAGCTTTTGGGCAGCTATCTTAACCGATGCACCAGCTGAATTACTGCTGAACTTCATGACTGTATGACTAACTACAGTTTTCATTGCAGTAAAAACTCCTGGACACCTACAAAAGTGAGAAACAGTTAAAGAAGATGGAGCTAGCAACACCTACACAGCTTTGGAAAGGTCATTCTCAACAGCATCGCTTAAGTCTGCGTGTTTGGGGCTGAGAGCTCAGAGGTGGGCGTGATCTTGCTTTGGAAAACACCCATCTAAAGGACACCCTTTTTAATAATTGCAACAGCACAAAACATCACACCCGAGATGCAGCAGAGCTCCAGACCTATATGCAGTAACTATACACTGATTATCTTGAAGTACCAGCCAACAGAAAAAAAGGACACTTACCGGCAGGCTTTTGTAACATTCAGGGCACAGATGCCACTTGGCTTCCAATACCACAGTGTTATAAGGCTCTTGTGAGAGACAACCACTGGTATTTTTTCCTGCCAGCAGTCAACAGTGATTGATGACTCTATTAGAGTGACAGCTATGACTCCATGTTTTCTGTATCGCCCTCAACACCGTCCAAAAAGCAATGACTTAAGGGGCTTTTTCAGATCTCAGTTCCTCTGATCAAGAATCAGTATGCTCTCTGTGTTCAGCTGCTTGTTATATAGGTCAAAAAAGGCTTATTTCATGATTTCTCTAGCTTATGAACCTCTGCCTTGACCTGCATTTCTAGAAGAGAGCTAATAAAAGATTAATCTTGTGAAAGAAAGTCTGTTCTAGCATAATAGTCTGTTCTAGCATAAGGACACAGCTGTAGTTCTGACCAACTAACGTGCCTCCTCCATTATGCCCAGTTGTCTCTTTCATCCTCGACAGACTTGTTTGTTTCAAGCATTTACATAAAACACCAACACACCACACGGAATTTTCCTATCATTTTTAAGCTAAGTACATCAAGTAGTAACAGTTGTTTTCCCCCCAGTACTTACCAATGACAAGTTGCACAGGTGGCATCAGGTCCAGGTTAGGGTGTCTATTTTGTTAACCAAATTATTTGGAATTCCCCCAATTCTTTGTTTCCCTGGATGTTGTCTAGCTCTTATTTCACTTTGTTCCCCACAGTTCTATCCCTGCAACTCCCCACTGTATCTTCTCTAGAGTTCACATTTCTCCATATCATCACTAAGCAACTTTTTCATTAGTCCCAACCTGTTTCTGCTTTCCCACATTATTCAGACCCATCCTCACTTCAGGTCTCTCTTCTCCACAAGCAAGGCCACTATTGTGCTTCCAAGTAACAGCAATTTATCTGTGGGCTTAATCCTGTATTTTGTAATATTATACACTCTGAGCTGTGAGGAGATGGAGAAACAACAGATACTTTGTATGTTTGCTCTGCAAATATATATATTTATATCTATACACACTGTGATACGAGATTCTGGTACACCTGCAGTGTTCTTAACAGGTTTAGCCTACAGTTACCCCCAAACTAGGGATTTAGCTTACCACTTTTTTGCTACTCATTCTTGCAGAAACCTTTGGATCCCATTGTTAGGCCCAGGCCCTCTGTATCAATGCATTCCTCAAACAAACATAATAAGAAAAATAAACACCAGCGTGTCACCACTTCCTAAGCTGACAAACAAAATTCAAACTTCGCCCAACATCAGAGTCATGTACTCTCAATACAAAGAAGTCAATCAAAACTGGAAGAAATAGGGTGCTGCACATCAATCAGAAGAGAGGCTGCTACTGTAGTGAGGACATTATTCATATTTAATTCAGGAAGATCTGTTTTTTTCAAAACTATCAAAACCAGTTCATATTGTCAAAGAATCCATATCTAGCACATGCCAAACTATAACACATTACACATAAAACTCATTTACTATGTCTACCCCATAACAGCTCCAGGTTGTTAGCATTCTGCACAGAGCCCAGCTCCCTCTCCATCACCACCTTCTCTGTAATGATTGGTTACTATTCCTGTTGTCAGCAAGTCTGTTTTCTTAAAGGTAATGTACTCACACTGGCTACAGGGGGCACTGATAACTCAGAAGTTGGAAGTATGAATCCAATCAGCACTCCAAAATACTTACACCTTAATCATCTTTGATAAATCTCACAGGAGCTTTGTTCTGTCCCTTCTTACTATTCACTGCAAAGTGAACACTTAAGTATGAAGTACTTCCCTAACACCTGATACAAGCTACTATCAAGAGAGCAATCTGCTCTGAAAGAGTTGGGAGGAGATGGCTTTTATTGGTGTTACTGATCAGAAGGCATTTACCTTCATTTCCACAAACCAGTCAGGAATCTGCACATTGAATATATACTTTTTTAGCAGAGGATGGATTTGCAGGTTTAGTCTCTTGATCAGATCTACTTTCCTGTTTAGAAAAGACCAAATACAGTGTCCAAGTTGTTTTTCTAATACTACTTTCCTGAGAAATTCTTAATTTGTCCAAGTTGAACCATCTTCTCACACCCCACTCCAAAATCCTCAAGAAGCTGACACACAACTTTGACATCGGATTATACTTCTTATCAGCTGACAGTAAGGCAAACAGGGTACTCAGAGAAACAGTGGATTTTCATGAGGTTTTACAGCCACAATGACATTTCCACTCTGGGCAAACTCCTCTTTTCTACCTTTCTATTTGTGTTACTCCATAAACCTTGGTTACCAGGTCAGATCTGCATACCTGGAACAGACCACTCAGCTGTAGGCTGAACTTCTACATTTGCACCCCTCTACCCTCAGTTCTTCCCAAGCATTATTAACTTTAGGCTTTTATGCAGTATATAAAAAACACACAGAACCAAAGTACTACACGTTCAAGTACTTTCCTCCAGGAAGAGTTAATGATTCTCCAGTAACGATCAACAAGCCCACCTAATACAACCTCAGGCTTTTACAGCCCTGCGAGAAGAATGCCTGGAGACCCAGCATCCCCGTGTGATGAAGAAATTCCTAGTGCACCCCACTGGAAAAAGACAAAAGGCTGAGAAACAATTCATCAGGAAAACCTAGAACTCATGAATTCTTGTAGCTTTAGTTTGGTCTTAACATTTGTTTCACAAGCAGTAAAGGCTGTTACACAACGTCTTTGTTTTCCAAAAAACTATGGATATTTATTGAAAAGTTAGGTGACCACTGGAAGTTTTCATCATTAAAACCAACAAAATGTGTTTTTATAAAGGGTGCCTGCAGGACTGAACTAAGGTAGCCATAGACAGCAGATAAAAGAGTTTCACTAACGTTGTAAAAAAGTAATGACAGATTAAGACATGCTACAATATACAAACAAATATCTCTAAGTTAAAAACAGCATCAGTACAGAGACTGTTCTTCTCACTTCTATTGTTTTAATTTATTCTTGCTAGAAGCAGGTGGGCACCTCTTGTAGAGAAGTAGTATCACCACAAGTCTAAGCAGACCTCTAAGTAGACCTGGAATAAATAAACTGTATTTCAGCAGATGATATTTAGAGTGATGGTAAGTAGGTAAAACATTGAACATTATATAAAAGCAGACATGTACAGAAAGACTGCTTTTACTTTTATTAAGATACTACAGATAGCAATTTAGTTATCAAAAAGGTGTTCTTGCCGAGTTTTCTTCATATAATATGGCATCATTTTCATGCATTTAAGGATTCATCGTGCAGAAAAGCTGATTCAAATTAATAAGCAAAAAGATCACTCTGAAATAACTATTAGCCTTCTGTCCTAAGTAACTTATGTTTAGAACAAACCAGAGATGTAACATTAATAATGTACCGTAACATTAAAGTATACACATCATTCTTAGTGCCCCAAGGTTGGCACGAGTAACTTGTACATGTCAGAAAAGCATATAAACCTTGTTAATGTTTTCAGAAATTCATTTAAAGATAGAAACAGGTCCAAAAAGATGCCTGTCTAAATGCATTGCAATTACGTTACAATTATTTTCCAAATACACAGATATGCTCTGTCTTTTCTCAGCTCATTACTGACTCAAACAATTTGCCCTTCTGGGATCAATTGTTTGCTAATAAATAATTGCTTACAGTCCCAAAATGATATTAAGGAGTATTCTTATTAGTTTTCCTTCTACAGCCTAATAAGATTCAAAACTAGCTGATTCCCAAGAGTCTAACTTTAACCTTGCTGTGTTTAACAGCCCAGGAAATGATGAACCATCTGCTTCAGAAAATAATGGAGGGCCAAGAGGAAATATTGTTTAATTGTAGATTAACCTCCTCCTAGGGCAGAATGAAGCATCTACAGAATTAGCAACCATAACTAGCAATGAACAAAAATAACTGAAAGCAGCTCCCACTACTACAAGTAGCAGCAAGTATTCTTTTATCACCTTTTTTTTTAAACCCTCCTAAATGTAGTAAGTACAATCCGATTTTAAAACTAAACATGACTTACCAGCTTTGGATTATTTTTTATTACCTGTGGAAGCCCCAGAAATAAATCCTGAATTAGCTCCAGTTTATTTACCCATCAGTATCAAAATCAGTGCAAAACAAACAACTCCCAAGTGAGAAATGGTGGATTTATTCTTCTGCAACTTCCACCTCACATCTCCACAGCTATGAAATGGCTGCTCCGAAGCCACATACTTTGAGGGAGCAGGGGAAGGCCTTGAGGTTTTAAACTCAGGAACTTTTATCATGTGCCTATTTACGTACCCTTTCAGATACTAAATGATGGAGACAACCAGACAAAGTTTGAGTACTAGAAATTAAAAGAAAAAGCAGTGACAAACCACGCTGAATTTGAAAATAAAACCTGCTCCTGTGCTAGCATAATTAAGAGCAGTGCAATTCTGCACCGTCACGGCAATTTTTCCATGTAACATTCATGCCAAAGCAAGCTCCACAGGAATCTTTCACCTCCATCAATCACTCTGCCCCATTTTGACAGCAACAGTGATAGAAAAGTGTGTTATCAGAGGGCTGCAACAAACTCCATTAACAGGGAACTGAAAAAACTTCTCCTTGATTTTACACAACCTTTCCAGAACGGTATCTAGATTCACTTCTGACTGTGAGCTAGGTGCATGCTCAGTGTGTAAAGATTCCATTAATTCTAAGTTTTACATCTCCAAACAGAGTGGCATTTACTCAAATAAATTATTCTTGAATTCTTCCCTTAATTCTCACAGCAATGAGTTAGCAATAACTCCACAGTTTCATATAATAGCACCTATTCAAAAAGGATAAGAGTTTGACATTCTTCTCCTGCTAAACAACTAGGCACAATTTTATCCATCAGCCGTCTATCAACCTACGGATATTGAAAGCTTGGGTGAGCAAGATAAAATCAAAACCAACCCTACTGTCAAGCTGCACTATCTCCTGGCATCAATAATGCTATTCATGAATTTAGGAAAATTAATAAATCTTGGGATGAATGCTCAGAAAGTCTCAAATGCAGGTGAAGCATACTCACTTCGGTTTTGTTTCTGCATCTGTCACTTGGCGAATATAGATACCATCTTCAGGATGTTCAATGTCATCCATTTCATACATATATGAAGAAGCTATTGCAAGGGTAGTTCCATCATTGCTGAAGGCAAGTGATGCAATGCTTGTGGGGTACCGATGGAACTGACACAGACGCTTTTTATTAAATGGATCCCAAATATTTACAAATCCATCAGAGCCTCCTGAAATTTAAGATTTTAAGAACTGTTAGTTAGAACTAAGAGAATGGCAAGACTGAAAAGACACAGCAAAATAAAAGGCAAAGAAAACTACCTGAATTACTTTGTTAGTAAAAACACAGGGTTATAGAGTCATATAATTCAGTAAAGAGCACAAGCATTTCTCAAAATCTCTGCTAAAACCACTGACTCTCAAAGCATCAAATACTTTAAAAACCCTGCTTACTGCCAGAAACACAACCTAAATGCTTAGAAAGGAAGGACATAGAGAATCCTAGAATGGCTGGAGTTGGAAGGGACCTTGAAGCTCATCCAGTTCCAACCTCTGCCATGGGCAGGGACACCTTCCACTGGAGCAGGTTGCCCCAAGCCCCATCCAACCTGGCCTTGAACACTGAAAGGGATGGGGCAGACACAGCTTCTCTGAGCACCCTGTACCAGCGTCTCAGCACCCTCACAGGGAAGAACTCATCAGTCTTCCCTCTGTCCGTTATATGAAATAAAGGCTGACCTGTTTAAATCCAAACTAAATGAACTGATAGAAATGATACAAAAAACTGAGTAACTACTTCACCTGTAGCAAAGGTGTTGTGGACATTATGGAAAGAAATTGCATTAACTGGATAAATCTGCTCGATGTTGTTTTCCTTCAAACGGTGACATTTGAATGCATATTTCTTCTTCTGAATTTCTGGACTTGGATCCAAGTATTCCACCGCAACACGACCTTCAATAGAACTTAAAACATAACCCTAAAAACAAATTGGATACACACGTTAGTAGTTTACAACTGGAAAAGAGACTGCAATACAATTTATCTTATACCCTTCACATTCAATAGACAAAACAAAATGCCTTAAGACTGTGTACAGCCAGAAACTGTTTGTTACTACAGGTCAATAGCATCAGCACCACAGCTTTAAGTTGACAGTGGGACCTTTTAGTTACCCTTCAGGTCCAAACACAAAGTTTATTTGGGGAGAAGAAAATACTGAAGAGTTAACAAGCCCTTGTATTTGCCCACCTATTCCCCAAGGCCTCAATATCTGACATATGAGATCCTCAAGGGACTGTTTCAGAATTATATTACATTAAAATTAGTTCAGAGCTTTATACTAGCAACTAAACACTCAAGTTGAAATAGTATTTTCAGTGAAACTTGATTATAAGTGGTGTTCACCTACCCAGTTAATTACAGTCCTGACTTAAGAGCAACCTGAGATGCTTTTATTATGACTTCTGAGTTAAGCCCATAATAGACCTTTTCAGAAATAGAACTGTAATGATATCTAGCTATAGCAAGGTTCTTTAAAATCCATAATATGATACAATCTGGACGATCAGCTTGTTTTACTATAACTAGAGCTAAAAAGGGAAAAAGCCTTCATACCAGCTCAGGAACAAGTAACTAAGTCTCAAAATTCCTGTTCTATCACTATGTGCACAGGAAAATTCCCTTTCAAATTAGTTTGTCAGTAAAAGCTAATCTTCCTTCACTTCAGAAATATCACAGATGCACTCTGTTAACCTACACAGTATGACCATCTAAACTGCACAACTGCCCCTAGGTAATGTATATCTCAGGTTCGTGAGTGCATGGCAGGCTCAAAGGAAAAATACCAAAAAGACATTCATATAGTTTGAATCCTGCTCCTGCCTACTGAAGGACCTGGGGCTACAACACATAAAGGCTGCTGAGCAAACTCCAGTTCTGTTTTCCTCTCTTCTACTGCAACTTTATGGAGGTTTTGGGGGAGGTTTATTTGCATGTTGGTACTGCGATGCATGACGTCATTTTAAAAAAGGAGATAAAACTGAGGGGAAAAAAAAAAAACAAAACCCGATATGCTGGTAAGTCAGTGACAAACACTCCTGAACTGCACTACTACAAAGAGTCAACTTTGAACAAGAAGCCTCAACACCGTTTATTTTCCCCTCCTACAAAAACCTTTGAAGACCAGAATTTGTTTCAAAAGAAAGATGGAGAAAAGGTGACAGACAAACCACCATTTTCCCTGAAGAATATTCAGAAGTGTGATTAGTGCCATGCTCCCCATACCTGTTTATTGGGAAACGCTCTGATACAGCGGGTCTGGTATTTCAGACTTGATTCTCTTCGCTGCTGAACATAACCCATGTTCCTCAAATCCCACACCAGCACTCTCCGACCTGCAGTGCCCACGATTAGTCTATCTCCAGACACAGAAAGTGTGTAAACCTTTAAAAAAAAATAAACTATTTAACATTAGGCCCAAAAATCCGCTGTTCTTCCAACAATACAAATTGGCAGCAATATGTAATAACAAAACATCTATACAATAAAGTCAATAGCTATAGAAATCCTTTTAGCTTTAATTTATAACTCAGCTGCAGGATAAACAGTCATAGTGTGCAGCTGGTTAGTGAGAAGGCATTGTAAAAGCTCACCCTTAATTCTGAACCCTAGCACATAGCTGTGAAATCAAGCCCAACACAGTCCCAACAACTATATATATAATAATACATATAGCAACAATAATATGCATATGCACTTGTGTAATTCTAAATTCCAAGCACATTTGTTCAGTTACCAGTCTCCAGATCTCAGAAATACCTAAATCTTCCACACAGGACTTTTTCCCTTCTCCTGGTGTTACCCATGTTCTAAATGCTACATGTGTACAGAAGTATTTATGTTAAATTCAAAAGGGACATCAGTAGCATTCAAGTTTTCCTTCAAGATTATTTCAACTGTTAAATGTATTGGACATTTCAAGACAAGAGGAAAACAGAAGAAATAAGAGGGAAGTGCATGGATATTGGAATTCATCTGTGCTTGGTATGCTCAGTTTGCATTCCCTGCTATCACTGCATGATCCTGCAGTTTTCCTACAATACCACATCACACGTTTTCTTCTCTGAATTATGTGGTTCACTTTTTTAAACAGAATTATTTCAAGTTGAACTTTACGTTAATAAAGGGAACTAAATTGCCAAAAAAGCATCAAGAAACTCTCAGTGTTTTGTATACTTTGATAAAAGTAAGTGAAGTTGAAAGCAGCAGTATGCTTTGCACCATTAAAAGAGACCATGGCTCGCAATTTCAACTCCACTCCAAAAACCTGCTCAGATGTTCTAGCTTTCATGTGTCAAATTTCTCATTAAAATATTCAGCGTATAAATTGTTCTGTTTCCAAATACTACTTGGGATGCTGTTAATCTGGAAACACATTAAAAAAAGGAAAAGGACAACAAGGTTCAGTCAAAACCTCTGTGCTATCAAATGAATTACAACTTGATGATACACAAACAAGACAGAATCCAGCTGCCTATTGCTGGAGAACTGCTAACAAGAGCAAACTGTAAGAATGAGCTTTGAAAAAGTGAGCTAATGCAGCTCAATACATAGGAAACAAATCCTGGATATACCTCAGAATCAAAAGTGTAAGAGATCTGGTATCCTGCCAAGAGGATTCAATTTACTTTTGGCATTTGCTCGTACAATTTCACTCAAGCACCTGGTTTCACTTTCTGGTTCTCTGACAAAGCCCAGTAAAGCAGTTTGGTTCAGGTAAGACTGCACTGAAATATTAGATCAAACAGCTTTTCATTTGCTATAAGCATTTCTGGAGAGATTATTTACTTTCAAGAAGTTAATTTCTAATAAAAACTAAGCATACAGGTGTGTATGTGTGTGGGTAAATGTATATATGGAGACAGGAAAAAAACCTTCCTTTACCAATGAGCGCTCACTCAGCATGCATTCGCACTCTCAAATGTGATTACTGAACATCCACCTTCAGACGGAGGTCTTAAGATAGGAAATGTCTTAAATGTTCGCACTAGAGTTAACTAAAGCTTCTCATGATGCCAATTGCCATGAAAAGGGCAAGAAAACTTTGATCCAATAGCAGTTACACACCAGCAAAATGGTTTTTCAAGTCTCCCCTCATTACTGATGTAAAAATTGATAGCAAAATATTAATAATTATATGTGTTTGCATATAGGTATAGCAATAAAGGCATAAAGAACATTAAATATCTTAAGTCTTCTTTACAAACTGATGTCACACCTGTACAGTAAGTATTCTTTTTCCACACACACAAGCATAAATCAAATGAAACCATTGTCATGCAGCTGGATAGGTGTACACATTTATCAAAGGCAGCATTAAAAAAATGACATAATGAACGTGGCTGAACCAATAAGCAGCTTGATTCACTGGGGCTGTCCATTATATGATATTCTGTCGGCAATTTATCACAGTTCTTTACATGCTACATCCACCTATAAATCAAAACCTAGAAATAATGCAATTACTTTCTTCTGAACAAAGGTCTTGCCAGAAGTAGATTCAGCTACGTTGTAACGGAAGTAAGAGCTATTTAGATGCAATAGGCAATGTAATGACGGCTCGTAATTATGACTTGACAATATGATGTGACAGAGCTAAATGAGATTTATAAAAGGCACAAGCACAAAATCCTATGTAAAATCATCCAGCAGCCCAGTCTGTGTTTAGGAATCTATGAAAAGAACAGAAATTACTGCTCTGTAATTCTTCCAGTGACACCACTCTAAGCAGTGTAAAGATTAACATACCCTATAACCATCAGAAATAGCTTAAGACATTACATTTTACCTTATTTCTCTTGATCTCCCATTAGCACAGAGGATTTAAGTATTAGGAAGATGTCTGAATTTACAGACACTAGTACAACGACAGGTAAGTTACAATAAAAGCAATTTTATTCAGTCTTTTAATACACATGAAAAAAAAAAACACCCAAAATATTATTTCAGGCAACATAAAAAGCCTCCTACTGTATCTCTACACATATGTCGAAGCAATCAGACCTTGTAACTGCCAGGATCTGACACAGCAAAGTCTCAACATTTAAGGAAATCAATGGTGCATATTACAATTAAGCCAAATATTATTAACATCAATGTCACACACTGGTTTTGTTCAGTTTTCCTTCCTCTAGTTTGCTTTAAATCATAAGCATTTGGTCTTCCACAAGCACTAAGAATTAAGTTACAATCTCCTATTGATGAAAGCTCAAACCCTCAACCTAAAAATCGCAATATTGCCTGAATATCAATATTTCAAAAGGCAACGTTTTCACAGCTTAAAAAGCATTAAACCTTAAAAAGCATTATCCTTCAAATTCAGTTCAGCTTATGACAAGCATCCAGTATAGTGATGTTGAACAAGGCACTGGATGTGCTATTTAATCCAGCACCCAGTACATACCTTTTCAGGTTGCGAGAAGGTTCCTGCATTACAAGGAGTTCTGGGATCCCACAGTTTAACTGTTTGATCCCAGCTTCCAGTCACCATGACATTTACTTCCGGGCAATACTCAACACACCTGATAGGAGCATCATGGGCACCAACAAGGTTTTCTGTAAGAAAACAATGTATCTTAACTTTACTGGCTTACAAACAGTAAGAATAAAGTTGAATAAAGACTAAAAAGAAGGACATAATACTGCAGTATGAACAAACTATTTTCTGACATTCCCATGAGTGTACTTATAGCCAGGAGCCCCTTTAAGGATAGTTCAGACTTTGGAAGCATAACTTCTGCAAAGATCAAGATTATTAAATTGAAACTTGTCTCCTGAGATTACAAGACAAAGTTCAGAATTTTAGGCAGCCACAGAGAGATCTTCAGATGTATAAAGAAGTGTTCAGTATCAAATGGTATCACAGCCTTCGACACAGAAAGCAACTTAAGCCTGTACGTATGAACATTAAAACAAAAGAAAGGAATCAATGTTACATATTAATAAAAATATTAATGGGAACACTTCCAAAAAGTCATCTACAGCAGAATTATTTGACCTTTTCATAACATTACTTCGTGCACAAGCTTGTTGAGCCCTGGCTTTTGACTGGTTCTAGTGACCACTTCTGTCTCAGGCTGATTCATTTTTCTCTTTAACACACATACAAACACAAAATAAACCAGCTCCATATTTTGCACCAATGAGGCATTGGAACTGTTACTTTTGAGCAATACAAAGTATAGTGTAAGGCCATGATGTCTGATAAAGCAAAAGCTTTATACACATTCTGCCATACATGTGAAAGATCATTCTTAAATACATCTAAATCACAAACCTTTGAAAAAGAACATGCTCAGTTGTACTTCAGCTTAGCTAATTCCCACTAATTGAGACACAGTAGCCTAAGGCAGAGCAGAATGATCATCAGAAACCTAATTCAAGGTATCCTACAACAGGCATCTACCAAACTTCTAGGCAAACTGCCAAATGCTTCCATGGTTTTCTGCAGTTCTTATTAGGGTCACCAGTTATTCTGCTAGATAAAGGCACACGTGATGTGAAACTCAAACAGTCAGCATGAGGAGTACACAGCTATTTCCTTCCCTTCCATTTTCACGTTCAAATAAGTGAATAAATACACATGTAAAATACATCAATGAATGTTCATCATGGTAAAAGTTTAAACTCTCACTTGGCAGCAACATATTCAGGCCTTTTGTTAAATGCGTTACAAGTGAGTCTTCAGTTACACACTAAGAACACTGCCTTGTTCTCTGTCGCAGCAATCTGAAAGGGCTGCACAGCAAAGGAGACTGCTGAGCACGGACACTGACAACTTAAATCCAGATTTAAACATCTAGTACTTAAATCTCCCTCATCTAAAAAACTGGACGTATATTCTGTTACAGTAAATAAATAAATATCAAGCTTAGGCCAGTTGTTGAGACCACTGAGAGAACTCAATCTGCTTACCTTGGTCCGTGTTTAAATCATGCATTTTCAGTTGCTGATCTAATCCTCCACTCCAGGCATGGGTAGGATCCTATACAGCAAAAAAAGAGCTCACCTTGTGACATGCATTAAGTTTTCCTGGCTGCGATACATCTAGTCTTCCAGGCTTATAACAAAGGACTAGGAGTTTGGGGAAGATGGGAATTCAGACACAAGGTTAAAATCTGGCCCAGATCTAAACAGGCAGATGACAGAAGCTTTGCAAAATGTTTAAGTAAAGCACTTTGAGCTATATTTTTACTACTTAAAGTAAAACAAAAGGGCATTTAAAAGCTACAGCAAATTATTTCCACTGTTGTAAAAGCAAGGCACGTAATACTTTTTAAATAATTGCCAACCCAAACCAGCTCCATCTGATTGAAGCATAATCCTCCTAAAACTAATCTAGAAGGCAGATACCATTTGTGCACATGTGTGTTGATCCACAGCATGATACTATCTGACAAAAGGCTCAATGTAAAAAAGCACAAGACCTGGACATTTAAATTGATCTTTAAAAGATGTAGTAACACAGCAAGTTACTACAGTATATGTCAGAATACATTGAAAAAAAAAAGCTAGTTGAAACCTTCCAGTACATATATGACACCAAAAAGGCAAAACAAAAACTGGCACTAATAAACTTGAAGCACTCTGAAGCGTATTTTAAATCCAGTGCATTAAAAACACAGCAACAGGGTATCTCGTATTTGGGAATACAATGCCATGTTCCCAAAACAACCAGTATGAGAAGGTGAAAGAGAAGACTAATGGGCTACGGGAATTTATTGGGAATAATGATTTCCAGCTATACACCACCAGTACAACTCTTTGTAAGAAGCCATGCACACAATTCACCAGAGCACTGCAGAAACAGCACAATGCAGCGCAAAGTACTTTGGCCTACCACTTCTACCAGGAGTAAATCACTTGTGTGCCAGCACCCTTCACAGGAAATATCTGTATTTAGGACTAGAATAACATTCATTAAAAGAATAATCGGTAGAAGCTTTTTTTAAATAAAGGAACAAAACTAGATTTTAGGTGGTATTTCACTATCCCTTTAATTTCACGCACTGCAATTTCTCAGGTACCTTGGCCACTATAGGTCCATAAAATAACAGTAAATAAAAATCCGCTTCCCACACTTACATAAAAAGCACAGTCGAGGACAGCTCCTGTATGCTGATATTTGAGTCTCATGGTGTTGGCAGGGACATCATAGAGACGGACAGTTGTGTCCCAAGATGAAACAAGGAGAAACTGTGATGTGTTTGGACTAAACTTCACTGATGAAATACCATCATCTGGAGTTTGATTTAGTTTGAATTCGTTTGATCCTGTCATCTGAAGACAATAATGAACAGATACAGTTTTACTAATAACAAAAACATAACCTCGCGAATTAGCTTCCTAACTGAGCCGTCTTAAAGAGAACTGAGCTGAAAAGTTTACCAGAAAAGTTCACAACACTCAGAATTCTGACACACTCTAAAATTTAAGATGCTCATCCCTGTCCAAAACCTCAATAAATTCCTCCCTGTACGCTTTCCAGATTTAAATATCATCTATAACATGGAACAATAATACACTTTTTGAACTGTTATCTCTAAGCTCATATTTTTACTTACAAATGTATTTTTCCCCACTCTATGTGTGTGGCTGTATATTTATAAGTAAATATCAGTTACTGTAAGTATCAAGAAGTTTAAAAAAAAACAAAAACCCACACATGTAGGCAAAAAGGAATGAATCTGATTTGGAAACAAAAACAGAAGTGTTGATTTGTTCTTGATCTGCTATAACCATCACACTCACAAGAACTGGAAGTGGGACATCTTTTATAAACAGCTCTGGGCTCTCTGCAACTTCTCAATCCTTTGGCTTCCATAACTGTTACAAAATATTGCCAGTGAAACACCTTTGAGATTTTTTTTCCCTCTTTGAGTCTAAAGGAGGTCAGATAAGAAAGGGAAGAGACCATCTGTGGGGTACTGGAATGTAAAGGAAACATGCAAATGTGATGGGACTAGAAAACAGAATCAGCAATTAATTGAATGCCAGCTCAATGACAGCAGAACTCACTTCACAGGACAGCTTAACTTCTATATGCAAAAATTCAAAAGAGAGCAGAGGCAAAAACCAGCAAATTTCAGTTGGGAAAGCAATGCAAACCTTACAGACGCTCTGAAAGAAGGAGCTGTACATGACACATACAGCACCAAAAGCACCAGAACCTTTTTTCAAGTCTTCAGAAAGTCTTAAAAGTACATCTCCCTTTAGGTAAAATGAAAAGAGAAGTAAACTGCATCAGATTTTCTGTAACATTATCATTCCTGAATCTGTACATACAACTGCAGAGGCAAAATTAGACCTCTGAGAATAAGTTGAGAGAAAGAACAGATGAACTAGGAGAAAGTTCAAGCTAAGTGCACAGTTATTCTAGTTCAGCACTTGTCAGTAACTAAACAACCATTAAGTTGTATAATAATGTGAGCACTACACATTCTTATACCAGAGAAAATTCCTAAGTGGGAACTTTAGGAAGTGTTTTCTTAGATACCCTTCAAAGAAACAAAACCGCTATGTAAACACAAAGTTTTTTCTGCTATTTAAACATGAACTCTTAAGACTAGGAAATGAAAACATCTTTCTCAACCCTTTTTCAGCTCTGCTCTAGGATACTTGGGCAAAAAAAAAATAGACAGGCTTAAGAATTTGCTATGCATTTTTATATTAATACTACAGAGAATTCAGCTGCACCTTCATCGACAGTGAAGTGTATGTTAGCGAGTGTTTCATATGGATGTACAATGCCACAATCTCTAAAGGAATTCAGAACAACTATAAGGCATGCTAACTGCCTTGTCTCCTTGTGGCAGAAAGCTAAAATGACAAAGAAGAATACAACAGCTACCAACCACCTTAAAAGCAATCGACAAACACCACTTCAGAAGGCAAAGTTACTTATGTCAGAAACCTGGAAAAATCTCCCAAAGCTATTTTTAATACAGGAAAAAAAAGAATATAAATATCAGGATTTCAGTGCATCCTACCTTTTACATGTGTTACCAACAAAAGAGAAAACATTAAACAAAGAAGTCTGCACGGCTTCACTAATGAAACTGCACCACAGTCAGGTCTGCTAAACAGTAACTGTCAGGCCCACCTCAAACAACAAAGTCCTGTTAAAACGTTCAAGCACCACAAGAGATAACTCATAAAAAAGAACACAATACAAGGAAAAAACTGCTAAAACTGTGATGCTGACTTCGCTACAGGGTGCTCTTCTGCAATTCCATCATAGAATCACAGAACGATTTGAGTTGGAAAAGACCTTAAGCTCATCAGTTCCAATCCCCCTCCCACGGACAGGGACACCTCACACTAAACCATGTCACCCAAGGCTATGTCCAACCCGGCCGTGAACACTGCCAGAGATGGCGCATTCACAACTTCCCTGGGCAACCCATTCCAGTGCCTCACCACCCTTACAGGAAAGAACTTCTTCTTTATATCTAACCTGAACTTCCCCTGTTGAAGTTTGAACCCATCGCCCCTTGTCCTATCACTACAGTCATTCCCAAAAGCTCACTTTTTACTACCAAGAGATGAAATCGGTGCTGTTACAGCCCTTCAACATACACTCCCCTCCCCCCAGTCAGCTAAGCGGTGAGCCTCTCGAACAAAGCAGGCAGCCCTATCGAAAGTCTCAGGGCGACCATCCCACTCTCTGACGAAGAAGAAAACATTAGAAGTACCGTCTTCATATTGCACGGGTTCCTCTCGCTGCTCCACGCACCGCCAAGAAAAACCTTTCTCACTGCAGCCGCCTCGGATCGCGGAAGCACGGAACAGTCGGAAGCACGGCGGCTCTGGCAGTCCGGTCCCGGAGAACCACGTCAGGATGCGGGAGATGCTGCGGCGGGAGGAAAGAAAAGTCAGAGAGGAGGCCGAGAACCGAGGGAGGGCTGCGGAGAGCGGCGAGGAGGCCGCGGCGGCTGAGGGCAGGCGGCAGCCGTCCCCAGGCCGAGGCGCCCGCTCCGCCTAGCCCCGGACGGAGGCCTCCGCACGCCGCCAGCCGCGGTCAGAGGGTGAAGGTCCAGGTCCGGGTCCGGGTCCGGGTCCGGGTCCGGGGGTCCGGAGCGCGGCCTCACCTCAGCGCTCCTCCCGGGCCGCGCGCCTCCGGCCTACCCACAACCGCCGCCGCTGCCCGCCGCGCGCGCGCACACCCCCCTCCCCCCTCGCGATTGGCCGGTTTGAAAGGGAAGAACTTTACGTCCCCGCGAGCCGCTCGCGTGCGGCTGCGGGGCATGCGGGGAGTTGTAGTCCGCCGGTGCCGCGATGCGCCTCCGCGCCCGCCCCGCTCGGCTCCGGCCATCGGCGGAGGCCGTTAACGGGGGCCCGGGGAGGGATAGTCCTTGCAGGCCCCTCGGGGCTGCCGCACGGGGGTCCCCTTGAGCGGGTAACGGCAGCTGCCGTAGGGATTTGGTTGCGTTAAGGAGCAAACCCGAAACACGATTGATTCCCCCCAAAAAAGGGTCCGAAAGGTGGAGCTGCAGCATGGGAGCCGACACTCGCCCCCGTGTTAGTGCGGCTGAGCTCACCCCGTCCTGACCGGGCTGCACACCGGGGCGAAGGATGGGGGAGCTTCCTCCTTGGCGCGCACTGATTTATCCCTTCTCATCTGTTATTTCTCCTGGTTTTTCCCGTTGCCTCTCTAGGCATCCCCGTTACTGCTGTTAGAAACACCCCCGCTTTCGGGACCGGCGGGGCCGGTGGCCACGGTTTGAATCCCGCTTCCTGCGGGATTTTATTACCTTTTTATTCACTTTTTATTCCACGAACGACAGACTCTGTCTCCGTGGGGATGTACCCATAGGTGCCCCCGCGCGGGAGGGGAGCAGAGCCGGTGAACACCGGGGTCAGATACCGGCAGCTCCGAGCCCTCTGCTTCCATCGCTGCTTGTAGCCAAATACTCCTCAAAACTGATAAAACCGGCCCCCGTTATCGAAACCGTTTGAGAAAGACCCTGATTCTTCCAGCCAAGCACAGGGCACTGGGCACCCCCCACCCCCGGGGTGGATACTGGCAGGCCCGCCTGGGGTTCCCTGCAGGGAACAGGATAACGAGCAGGAGGCAGGAAAACCCAACCAAACCATCGGCATCACACGTTGGTTTCGCTCTTCCGCGCATCCCCTTCCAGCAGCGGACGCTCCCGCCGAGCCCGGCCGGTGTGCGGGGCTCCCGGTGCTGCCGGCGGGAGCGTGCGATCGCGCTGGCGAGATTACAAAAGAGGCTGAAAACAGTTCATTTTTTTCTTTTTTTTTTTTTTTTGTTTCTTTCTTTAAAAATATTTACAGATCTGAAATAACGCTTTTTTAATTAATTTTGTTCGTTTTCAAGTGGCAGGATCGCGGGAGGGCCACGGGGGTGCCCCCGGTGACCCGGGCTCTCCGTTTGCCCCGTCCCTCCCATCAGTTTCGTTCCTCTGTCCCTGCCGCCGAGGTAAATCGAGACCCCGCACGGAGCCTCCGCGGCGGCCCCAGTCCCAGTCTCGGCCCCAGTCCCGGCCCCGGCCCCGAAGGGGCGGCAGCGAGGAAGAGAGGGCGATGGGTCAGTAGTCGATCTTGTTGTAGAGGTTGTAGAGCGGTAAGGCCGAGAGGTTGCTGCCGGGGTAGTAAAGAGGTGCGGGGAAGGCGATGGACCGGGGCACCGGCACTCGGAGGAGGGAATTGTCCCTGAACACCAGCGGCATCCCCACCAGAGTCTGTGCCGAGGCATGGGCCATGTTGGCCGCCTCCAGCTCTGCCGAGAGCTGCCGTTTCCACTTGTTCCTGCGGTTCTGGAACCAGGTCTTCACCTGAGTCTCGGTGAGCTGCAGGCTGGAGGCCAGGCAGGCCCGCTCCGAGCTGCTCAGGTAGCGCTTCATGTCGAAGGTGGACTCCAGCTGATAGACCTGGCTGCGACTGAACACCGTGCGCGTCTTCTTCTTGGCAGCACCGGCCTGCCGGTCCCCGCCGTCGCGCTGCCGGTCCGCGCAGGAAGGTGAGGCGGATCCCAGTGGCTTCTCTTGCTCCTCCTTACAGTCCTGCTGGGGGGGCGAGAGGAAGGGCCCTCGCTCCCCGCTGCCCGCCGCCGCAGTTCCGCTCCCTTTGGCGCTGCCTGCAACAGAGCAACAGCACGGGGGTCGCAGTGGTACCCGCACCGGCACCCCCGACGGCCAAGACCCCCCATTCCAGCTGGGGGAAAGGCTGAAGTGAGTCCCTGGTCAAGTAGCCGCCTCTTCCGTTGCCGGGGGAAGCCATCATCGAGGCCGGGGGAAGCCATCCCCGTCCTTCCATCGAATGGATGGATGGACAGGTGGGTGTGCCCGCCTCGGTGCAGGCAGCAGAGGACCAGGCTGGGGGTGCTTTACAATCATAGAATCCCAGACCGGTTTGTGTTGGAAGGGACCTTAAAGCTCATCCAGTTCCAACCCCCTGCCATGGGCAGGGACACCTTCCACTGGAGCAGTTGCTCCAAGTCCCTGTGTCCAGCCTGGCCTTGAACACTGTCAGGGATGGGGCAGCCACAGCTTCTCTGGGCACCCTGTGCCAGCGCCTCAGCACCGGAACAGGCTGGTGATACCAACTCAACATGGGAAGGCAGATTTACTTTCATAGCTTTGCATTTCACAGACCGTTTATTGAGAATTAACGCTAAAAATAAAGCCCAGCCTCTTTCTTGCTCTCTGAAGTAGAATCTAGGAAAGCCGGCGTTATCCTTCGCCCCGCGCCCCTTAGAGGGAATCAACCCTGTCTGAGGTGGGAAGGGAAAAAGTACTCCAAAAAGCCAGACCGATTCTGGTGGAGTTTCTTCCTCCTGCTTCAGCATCAGACTGCGCAAATACGCTCTGACCCGAGATCAGGGAGGGTGCCACATGTCCCCCCCCATGGCCCCTGGCGGGGGCCAAGCCCCGTCGGCCCTTCCCTGCGGGCCGCATCCGTTCTGTCCTTCCCGTCCCGGTACTCACCGATACAGGTGAAGCTGAGGGGCTGGTGCTTGTGGCACGGCTCGGCGGGGCCCTGAGCCTCGGGGCAGAAGCAGCCGCGGCGCTTCCAGCTCTCCTCCTGCTCCTCGTCCTCCGAAGAGAGGGAAAGGGTCCGGCCGCGGGCGGACCAGGCTGTCGCCCCCCCGCCGCCCTCCCGGGGGGGGCCGGCGCTGCCGCTGCCCAGGATGGACTGGATGGTGAAACTGGAGATGGGAGCAGCGGTCTGACAGCACTTGCTGGGGTCTTCTTTGCTGCTCATCCTGGGTTCATAAGAAAGCAAAGGAGGGAAGCTCTCGCTTTAGATGGGCTCTAGGGGCCGGGGTGTGCGGGGCGCGCACAAGGCGTGGCCCCGGCGCGGGGCACCGGCGTTTTAGCGGGGCTGGGGTCGGCTTTGCCGGTCGGTATAGCATTGCGGGGGTTCGCGGTGCTCCTGTCGTGCTCGGGAGTGCTTACGTCGCTTCGGTGAAGCGGATGTCTGCATCTGCCTCTGCTCTGTGTTGGTTTCATTTCTGCGTTTCCGAAATCGTGTGTTGGTACGGTGAATAGTTGCTTAAGTTGCGGTTTTGCGAGGTAGTGCATACCCAGGCTTGCTTTCTTCCTTAAACCCCATCGCCCATTCTTAAAGGCATGCAGCTTTACAGAAAGGAGATGTCTGGGGAGACCTTCGAGCAGCCTTCCAGTGCCTACAGGGTCTACAAGGAAGCTGGAGAGGGACTTCTTGCAAGGGCATGTAGGGATAGGACAAGGGGGAATGGTTTTGAACTGACAGAGGGAAGATTTAGATTAAACATTAGAAAGAAGCTCTTTGAGGATGGTGAGATGCTGGCACAGGTTGCCCAGAGAAGCTGTGGCTGCCCCATCCCTGTTGGTGTTCAAGGCTAGGTTGGCTAGGGCTTTGAACAACCTGGTCTAGTGGAAAGTGTCCCTGCCCGTGGCAGGGGAGTTTGAATTGGATGATCTTTAAGGTCTCTTTCAATCCTAACTGTTCTCTGACTATGAAATGTCTGCTCAGGATGTCAGGATTTGCACTGTGGTTTCTGATGCTGGTGTAAGAGCTGCTAAATGCACTCATGTTTCTGGGTTACTTAAATGTATGTCCTCATCAGCAGAGGGTTAGTGGGCTTATATCTTGATGCAGAATTGTATATAATGTGTGTTTTTTTTGTGTGCTGTTTTCCATCCCTACAGCATTATAAATTGACCTTGCTCTTCATGGTGAAGTTCTGTAGGCCTAGTCTATGGCCAAACGGAGACTTTCTAACAAACTTAGGTTAAGTGATGTTAATGTTCTGAGATAAAAGGGGGCTTGAGAAATATCTTGTCTTGAAAAAGAGCCCTCCACAAAACCTACAACTTGTTCATCGTTTGTGTGGATTTCTGTAACTTTTATTTGCTGCCTTAACTGCATTTAAAAACTAATTTTGATGGGAACATATGGCATATAGATGTCTAACTGTGGTTTCCACTTAATGGCCAAGGATGGTCATGTTGTATATACGTGCCTTCCCCATCAAGTGGTGATTTGAGGCTATTCCAGTTCCTTTTCCAGAAATGTGCTGTTGCCAGGTTGTTCCCTGCTGTCTGTGCCCCCAGCAGCGCCTGGCAGGCTGTGGTACTTGGGGCGTGGAGGCTGGGTCGTCTTCTTCAATGCTGCCCTTGGGATGCCCCAATCTGAACGTAATGAGGAGAGCTTGTGTCCCTGTTTCCCTTGTATCCACCTGAAGACAGCTGGCGCAGAGTAGAAGTATGTTGTCTCCTATACAGCTTGTAGGAGAAGGCATGCTGAGATCTGAGAGACGCTGTCCTGAGCAGAATGTCTTCTCAGCTCCCCCTGGAGACCTGCTGGTCCTCACCCTGCCTCAGGCTGTATGCTGTTATGAGTCCTTTGTGGCGGAGATTCTCTTGCTGTTTTTCAGTGTAAAGATTTTGCAGCTTCTCATGTGAAAGGAAAGGAGTCAAAAATGTCCTGTTACCTTCTCCTGGACAGGGTATCTGTGACAACCAGCAGTGGAGGGTTAAAAGGGCATGTAAATAAGCTGAATTGGATTTTTTTTTTTTAATTGCCATCTTAAATGATATCTTTAAGAAAGAAATCAACATAGTTTGAACAGTTTCAGGGGTGAAGGGTCACTGTTAGAAGTAAGTCAGTTACCTGTACCAAGTCAAGAAGTTCTAATTTTAAAATAGACCATGCAGCCTTAATTTTACCTTCAGATTACTGCTTACCCTGAGAATCAGTAAATGACTTTACAATTAAAGATTTTCTAACAATATTACATTAAAGCTTTTCCCCTGTGTGTGCAGATACTCTAAGTACTGTATACTCTCTTGTATATGGCAGATCCCATCAGTGATAGTTCCGTATGGAAGACTAAGTGCAACAAACAGTCATGCAAAATTAAGCAGATGGATCCCAATTGCCATTTACTGCAGATCTCTTTATATTGCTCTGTGAAGTATTTTGCTATAATTTGCTCCCATTCTAAGGTAGGAGGCCCAATATGCTGGTGTAATAAAACTCTGAAATTGGATGGCATGCTTACCTGAATGCATAGTTCATCTAAACTACCACAAGAGGCCTGCATTATGATATATTTAGCTGTGATGAGCATGAACATATTCCACTGACATGAATTAGACTATCTGCAGAGTACTACTTCAGGAAACTAAAGACAGCAAAATATTCTTCCATAGTTCTGTTTAAACAGGAACACGTGCAGAAAGTCAGAGAGAAGTTAGGTCACACTACAGAATTTAGAGTGCTGGTGGATATTTGGCCCTACTCCATTCCTGTATGTCCCCTTCCTCCTTTGTGGTGGATTCCATTTTATCTTGTTTCAGTTAGTTTTTGTGATGGAAGTTTTGATTTTGTCTTTATGGTGACGCTACGTTAGGTATAGTTCTTCTGGAATTTCACACAGCTTTGGTAGTGACGGGCTGTTCAAAAACATGAAAACTCCTGGTGGCTTTATTACTGTCTTAAAAGCCTGTCCCCAGGGTAATGCATGCTGGCTTATTTTTTTGTTGGTTTCTTTTTTCCCTTTATTTTTTTTCTTACCTTTAGTTTCTAGTAATAACTGCCTCCAATCTTGTAACATTTGGACGTCTGTTTTTAGAGGTGAACACTTCAGAAATGCTTTTGTTACTCGAGCACTTTGGTCCCACTGATTTTATTTTTTTTATTTTTTAAAATTATTTTTGCTAATACAAAAGGTTCTGTCCGGATTTTCAAATGTAATAGAGTACCTACAAATGCAGGCATCAGCTAGGATTTTCCATAGCTTGACTGTAGTAAGGTGTTTATCTCCTGCTAATTTTAGTACATTGAAAACTCCAGAAATTATCCCAGATAAATGCTGTCCTCTTCTCCAGGTTCCTAAATGTGTTTGAAGTTGAACTCTATTCTCAAAAGTGACTTGGGAACAAAGTTCCTAGGTGGCATTTTATTTAGCTTCCCCTAATTTTCCAGAAGTGTTATTTTAAAATGTAGATGTGGCTCACTATTTGCTTAAACAAATGAACAAAACCCATAGTGTAAACATGGTTGCTACCAATGCAGCCCTAGCTGGAAGTGATCTGCAAAGGCCAAGATAATGCTTCTCTTGATCCCGGCATAGCAATTAATAGGATTTGTTATGATAAGAAGCTAATAAGGCATTAAGAAGAGTAGCTGTGCCTTGATTCATAATATCACTATTCTGCATTATTCTAGGAATGTTCATCGGGGCTTTAGATGTGATTTATAGACTTTAAATTAAATAAGCCTCTCAGAACTCCTTATTGGAAATGCAGGGTTAGTTCTGAGAACTTGCATTAACCAAGAAATAATTGAATAAAGGTTAACATGGGATAAGCCGTGCATTTTGCAGAAGATGTGGCTCTAAATGTTGCATCGGTTGTAGTTAGCAAAGGGAACGTGAGAAATAGCTCAAGGTCATTCAACAAGACCACATCAAAGAGCCCTTGGGTCTTGACTGTGAACAACAAGGTATGCTAAAGTTGATTCCCACTCATCCACTTTTGTTGACTTACTTGAGAAAAGTTAACTGTAGAATATCTTTCCTCAGGAAGGAGTAATTGAGGGAAGATGTGTATATGTGTATGCATTTTATATATACCTATATATAATAAATCTGTTTTGAAATATTTGGGTTTGTTTTCATTTGAAGTCATCTTTGGCTTATACTTGTAAATCTTTGTACATCAGTACATCATTGGCAAGTTCTTGTAATACTTGTTTAAGTTTTGGAGCCTGAGCTTGACCTTGGACTGCCAAAAGAGGATGTGGCTAGCAGCTGTATGCCTCTCATTCCCATTAACACAGATTTATGTGCTGTGCAGGTTTTATCTCACATCTTATGGTCATGGAGAAGTGAGGTGTGCATGCTGTTGGTTGAGTACTGTGGGTGGTTAGTACCCCAGGAGCATGCCATGGGGTACTAACAACTACATTTTGGATTCAGACCACTTCTTACATGTGTATCTTTTAGTCTGTCCCTGCTTGTTTGGGATGCTGCTGTTCCTGTGGGACAAAGTGTTATAAACTCACTTCATCCTGTTTGGCATTGTGAAAAGTCGTAAGGTAGAGGCAAGGAAGTTACAGAATTTGTCCCCAGGATGGTGAATCTTCCCATTAACACTGCTTATTTCAGCATTTGTATGTCTCTGGTCTAGATCTGAAGACGACTCCTCATCCTTCAGAAGTTGCATGCCCACAGTCTTCCTGGCCAATGATTCTTCTACAGCAAGCAGGACTTCTTCCTCATTCTGAGAAGCCGTCATCTCTTCCTATGTCAGTGGCTACAAGGCCAAAAGCCACCTCACCATTGTCCCCACCAAAATCTCTTGGACTGGGGCCTTCCTTTCATCACACGCAAGAAGAAGAGCTTGCAAAGGTGGTGGAGCAGGACCCTATACTGGAGGATCTATGTAAGCCTCTCTGCTGTAAGCTTTGCAATGTCACCCTGAATTCAGCACAGCAAGCCCAGGCTCATTACCAGGTAAGGAGAGTAGCAGGAGGCACAGCTTTCAGGGCTGCTGCATCTGTAGCTTGTGTAGACATACCTATGCCACCATACTCACTGCCAGTAGCATTGCTGTGGTAGCATGGAGCTAAGCATGTGCTAATGCACAAGGGCAAACCCCGCTCAGACGGGTTTTGAGTGCTGTGCTAAGGTGACTGCATACCAGCAGCAACATTTGAATTAGCTCACCTGGAGCTACCTCTGCACCATTTAATGAACTAAGGCTGCTCTGTAGACATATCTTTACCCTGTTTGAATTTCCTGGTCATCCAGATGTGCTGCAGTGATTTTATCTGAAGTGTCATCGCTGGAGCATTTTGCAAAACCTCGTCCACAGAGACAGAGAAGTAGTACCAAGATGGCATGGGTGAAAAAGCAGACACCGATTTTTTGGGGTTTTATTTATGCAACTCATTTTTCACCCCTTCCAATAAACTTGGAACTTCTCATTCCACAGACATGATTTTGTAGGGTCTGAACAGATGTTTTCTGCTGGATCCAGCTGTTCACTAGGAAGGAGGGCTGCTGCCAGGTGTTTATTACTGTCTCCTTGCTGAGTTTATGCACACCATTGATGGGACGGGGCCGTTTATGCAAACACTGTCATTAGCTGGGTCAGCTCAGATCAAATTAATTTTGTTCGAGCTGATCTGGTTGTTTTGTCTGAAATATGTTGGGGACTATTTGAGTATACTTCTTTGCTGAGAGGTTGAATATGTCATTGTCTTACATTATCCCTTTTTACTAGTTACTCTCTCTGCCTAGTGCTATGTTTGTGTGAGATATGGTGACCTTCTCTACCAGTGAATCCAAAAGAGTGGTAGTCCATATCCTTAGGAGACCAGACCTGGATCTCAGATTTGCTGTTGGCCCTGAAAAAGTGGTATCCTGCTAGTGAAGGGGTAGGATGAGTTAGTGTTACACCGATTTCTGGAGTATGTCTGCCGTGAGGGGGGACAGAAGTGCATTTATGCTGCGTAACTTGCATTTATGCGTATGCCTTACTATACATCCACAATGCATATACATAGTCTCATGGAACTCTGTCAGGACACCAAAAAGAACTACAGTGTATGTTTTCCAAGAAAAAATAAAATATGAAATAGAGTTTTTTACATTCAATCTCATGTTTTAACTCATAATGTCATGAGGAATTGTATGTGTTCAGGCTAAAACTATGCAAAGCAATGTTTCATGTTTAAAATGTGAAATACTGGGTTTATGTGAAGAGGAAACAGATTATGAACTAATTGTAACATTATTGATTTGGGAAAATTAGTTGAAAATGAGGGCAAATCATGCTGGGTGATTAGCATTTGGGAGAAAGGGGGGGATTGCAGCATCTCTCAAGTTCAGAGCTGTTATTTTTTGAGTGATAGCTCTTTTACCTGAGTTGCCATTTTCATGGTCATTTTCTCATTTGGTCTTTGGATCCTTTTTCTTTCAGTGTAAGATGCTATTATTAGAACAGTGATTAATCTGGGTTCTCATTCCAGGGTAAGAACCACAGTAAAAAACTCCGAAATTACTATGCTGCCAATAGCTGTCCGGCATCTGCCAGAATGAGTAATTTGGTTGAGCCTGCCCCACCTCAGATTGTCTCCCTTCCAACTCAGGTAAGGCACGGGAGGGTGGTTGAGATTGTGCTGCTTACTTGTCACCTAACCCCCAGTAAGGATAACCAGATCTCATATTCTGAGGATTAGCACAGGAGCTGGGATGTGTTGAAGGCACACGAGGATGGAAACATCCTGTTGTGAGCTATTTGCTTTCCTTTGAAGATTCAGGTATTGATCTGCTGTCGCAACAGAATATTTTACTTGAAATATTCTATTTCTGCATGACAAATACATTGATTCCTAGGTAAGTCTGATGTGCTGCTGAGTATGGTTAAGGGCAGGTATAAAGCAGAATTGTTGGAGCTGGGTTTGGACAGGAGGGTGTGCCATCTGCTCTGCACAACCGTTCCTCCATTTTGTGAGGGAAGCCTGCTGTGTAAAGTGCTTAGGTGCTCCTACACCCATTGCCGAGGGCTGTTGGCTAATTCCTCTTATGTTGTTCCTTTTGAGGTGATTGTTCCTATGTGTAGAGTAAACAGATTGTTCTCTCAGTGATCCAGATTAATTCTTTCTTGGGCACATTAGAGGCAAAAGGGTGATTTTTGCTTTCTTCTGGAAGCTCAGCTGTAGAAATCAAAGCTGTGCCTGTTGTTTCCCAAAGCACAAGCCACTTTTGTCTGTAGAAAAGCAAAGAGCATCTGCTGTAACTGGCAGATAAACATGGTGTTGGAGCTGCCAGGGGGAGAATTGGTTCTGTGTAAATGGACATGGTCTAGTGTGAGGTGTCCTTACCCATGACAGGGGATTTGGAACTAGATGATCTTAAGGGTCTTTCCAGCCCTAACCATTCAGAACTCACAGAACTTAACTGGGATGACATGAGGTCCAGTCCTAGGTAGTGGGATGTGGGTTCTGTACCTGCCAGGGTATCTGATGTGGGTTTTGGTGGAGGAAATGGTCCATGGCAATAAAAGGACTGCTCTGGGACTACATGAAGATTCCTGTTGTAACATGGAAGTCAGAATTGTGTGTTTGTGTATATAAGCTTGAACAGTATCAAAGGAGATGCGAAAGAAACTCGACTTGGCAAATGCTGCAGTAATATGGCTGTATGAATCACTGCTGCTGCACTATTCACAAAGCACTTTTTTTCTGGATGATACATATTGAGGAGACATGGTTGCTGCCCTAATCAGTGCGTGGTCTGACTAAATATGCAAGGTATCCTTCATATGGCCAGAGCTACCCATGTGAGGCTGGGTTCTTCCTCTGAAGTCTTGGCCCAGGTGCCCTCCTACCTGAAGGGTAAGGATCAGAGGTTTGGCATGTCTGCTATTGTTTTATTGGGGTTTTTTTTATTTCTTCATGTGGTCAGGGAGCTGTGTAGAGACAGAATACTGCACAGGGATTAGGTACACTGTAAATAGGAGAGAGGAGCACCTGTCTATTTTGGTGTGTCTTCCTTAGTGTGAATGTTACTGTTCATCAGTTCTCAGCAATTGGAAGTAGAGAAGATAAATCATTGCTGTGGAGTAAACAAGCCTCTGTAGCTATGGCAGAGGTACAGCGTGTTTGTTCAGAGTGCTTTGCTCTCCATATGAGGCTAGGGATTTGCCTAGATCTCGATTTTGCAGATTCTCCTGGAGGCTGAGGCAGGGAAAATAAAGTTCTTGTAAGAACTTTGGGGAGTACTTGAGAGTGCCCTTATCCATATGCTCTAATTCCAGCTGCCTGATGATGATGCTGATCTCAGTCCCTGTGATTTAGATATTTCAACAATTTAACCTTCGTGTGTTTCACATGCTGTCTTTCTCTTTGCTGCTAGATGGGATCCAGTAAACCAGGTGGCCGAGTGATCTTGGCCACAGAGAATGATTACTGTAAGCTTTGTGATGCCTCGTTTAGTTCTCCAGCTGTGGCACAGGCTCACTATCAAGGGAAAAATCATGCCAAGCGGCTGCGTCTTGCAGAAGCACAGAATAACTCGTTCTCGTAGGTATTGTTCAACTTCACACTCAGGCTGTGAAAGCATGTGGCAGTGTCTCTAGCATTAGTTTTTTTTCTCAGAAAACTGAATTGCAGCTGTTCATTTGTTTAATCTTCAGGGATGCATCAGAAGTAGGCAAACGAAGGGCAAGGAAAGAAGGGAATGAATATAAAATGATGCAGAACAGAAGAAATATGTATACAGTTCAAAACAACACAGGTAACTGAATTGCATCTGTTCTATAGTTGGAATAATAATGAATAATAAGTAGACTTGTTTTTTTCTTCTTTGCTGAGGTCTGTTTTAGCAAAGACAGGTTGTGAAAGGAGCTGGTCCTAGCTTGCTGATCCTTCATGTCTGCATGTGTTTTCCCAGCTGCTGAAGTTGCTTTGTTTTGTCAGCCTATTTGTTGGTTCATTTTCTTATTCTGTATGTGACTTAATTTACCATCTGCCTACCTCTAAGGCCGCTCTAAGTGGTAACAATTTTCCTGCTTTATTTTCTTGGCAAGTGGCCAGGTGCTTTAACTCCTGCTGCAGTACATCAACGTGTACTTGCAATCCCATGACCAGAATGAGAATGCATGTTAGCCTCCCTCCAGGACCATCTGTTCCTAGAGTGGAGTCCTTCTTCAGGTATTAGATACTAACTTTGCCTCTTTACTATGAATTAAAGCTTGTTTTGTAGTGTCCAGCCCACCATCTTTTTTATTTTGTGTTATGGGCACATATTAGTTGACATCCTGATTCCTTGTGAAGCCTGGTTTAATTGTGTCATTCTAATCACTGTCATGTGGAAAAGATAGATCTTCTAAAGTTCTATTAAATATTATTTGTGATAATTTTAAACTGAGGCAATTTAATCAAAAGACTGTTCTAACTCTGGAATGGGAAGTTTAAGAAATAAAGAACTGATTCGTCACTTGAATTATTTCTAATTTTCAAATTCCTATTGATTCTTAATAAGACTGGGCACTAAGTCCACTCTATTGCTTTAGAAAATACCAGTAAGTATTGCTCCCTGTTGTCCTACATCCCTGTAAATCTGGACCTTGGTGGGAAAATCATAGGAAAATAAGGTTCAGGCTCAGTTGAGGAAACTAATCTTCAACTGCTTTTTAATAGTTTGTTGGGTTTGGAAGTTGTCACTGAGCTGCCTTGAGTTTTTCTTTCTTATAGATAAACAGACTTTTCTGTTGACTCCTCAGGTCCCTACTTCAATCCCCGCTCACGCCAGAGGATTCCTCGGGATCTGGCCATGTGTGTCACCCCCAGTGGCCAGTTCTACTGCTCCATGTGCAACGCCGGGGCCAGCGAGGAGATGGAATTCAGACAGCACTTAGAAAGCAAACAGCATAAAAGCAAGGTGTCTGAACAGCGGTATAGGAATGAGATGGAGAACCTAGGCTATGTACAATGATGCGCCACCCTTGGTAGTAGTTTGCAAATAGAGCAGCTTGTCTCTTGCCTGCTGTTTGCCACATGCCCTGCTTTGTGCTCCATTTAATAGGAGTATGCTCTCGAGCTGTACATGTAACACCTGCAAACTTAATGGTATGGTTAGATTTTTTTTCTATCATAGTTGGCAGGATGACGCTGTGCAGGCCATGAGTGTTTTTGATGTTTGTTTGCTAATTATCTAAGGCTCTTCATTGTATTGAGTGGCAGGGAGGACTTTGTCTACTCCCCAGCCTTCTGCATGAATATGCAAAGCCCAGAAGTGCTGGGAACTTCTGTGGTTCTACCACACAGGTGGACCATGTGCAAAGCCTACTCCCCTCTTCACATACCACAGAGCAGTGCTCCAGAATGCCTCTTTAAAGCAGACTGAATCTCTGGGCAGCTTGTAAAAGAGGGGCAGGAATGGAGCCTGTGAATGAATGAATTAGGGGGTATACTTGCCCACAAATTGCTGCTTGTGGCTCCCATTAGCAGCCCAGAGTAGGTTCTTTCCACATTGTTGTAGAAAACCCCTGCAAGGTCTTGGAGGGTCTTGCCTCTTACCGCTTCCTCTGTGATGCAGGTTTCCTTGTGAACATCTGACATCAGCTGATTAGCCCAATTCAGAAATGCTCTGTTCTACCAGTTAACAGTGAAAAAAGATTCTCAATGTTATTGACTGGTCACCTTAATATACCATGGCTGTAGCTCGTCTCCCTGAAGAGATTATGAGGGGATCTCAGTGGCTCAATGAAGTGAATTGGAAAGCAAACCTGCTCAGGTGATATGTGCTCTGCTCTGATTCTGCCTTAGACTGAGTAGGGTTGAGAATAGGTTGAAAGGAGCTATCAGCTGTAATTTTTTTTGCAAGTGTTGGTCTCTGTCCCACAGCTCTATTGCTCTGGGGAGCAGGGCTGCCTGGACCCTGGGGAGTAGATATTGGTGTGTCTCACTTTCATGCCATTCCCTGGACAAAGCCCAATAGGTGTTATAGAGGAGAGCTGAAATACTCCTTTGCACTAGAGCTGCCAATAGTGGATGAAAATTTTCCCCTCTATCTTTTCTCATCTCAGGAATTAAGTCTCAGTTTTAATTCCATTCCTTGATGTAAACTTCACTGTTTTAGGGACCATCAAAAGTCCAAAGTTAGGTAAAATGTAAATGTCAGAGGTGATGATTGTTTGAGTAAGAGCTTTTTGGCCACACAGAAGTATTCATTAAATTTGTTAGGCAACCTTTTTTAGGGTAGACAAGCCTAACGGTATGTCTGCTTTGATTTTTCTTAGTGAAAGTAGAAAGGGGATAAGGAACAGAAGTAGGGCTGGCATTTACTTTTCTGGTCATTTGGGTAGATGTGAGGAGCTGTGCTTGGAATCCAGTTCACAGTGATTCTAAAACATTGGCTTCAGTGGCAAGTGTGGAATGTAGGTAACCCCTGTTGTACCTGATTTACCACTGTGCTGCTGTAGCTGAATGCTGGTAAAGCTTCATTGACTAAAGTGGCAGGTGGACAGCAGGGGTAAATGAAGCATCACAGCTTGTCTCTCATTCCTTTTTAGGCATTACATTGAATTAAATGCAACTCCATTGGTTTCAGTAGCATTTTACGAGGGATAAATTCTACCTACTTTGTAATGGTGAAGGTAGCCCACCACCACCACTTTTTTTTTTCCTTTTTGCCATTCTGATCCCGCCTCTTGCATTGCAGGAGGACTGTCTGCTTGCCTTAAAAAAATGAAAAATGAATAAACTAACCAAAAATCCAGATAGTTTTTATTCATCTTCCTAGTTCACCTCAGAAAGGTTTGTTGCACTAGGCTGCTCCTCAGAGATTGAGTATTGTTATCTTTATCTGCCTGAGAGCATCAGGTACACCTTAACCTTAGCATCAGGTACAACCTTAACACAGTCTTCCTAAATCCAGTCAAAGTAAACTCTTGCATAGTTGACAAAAGAAATCTCCTGCATGATTCCATGCTGATCCTTCCCCTGCATATACAGGCATAGCAATGGGCATCTTCTTGGCTGGGATTCTTTCTCCTCCTTTGTGCAAAGCCCAAGGGTTTGTGCACTGGAACACATTAGAAGGTAGGAGGACACATGCACAAGTTGCAAAGCACTAATTGAACAGGTTTGACAGCCTGTAAGTTTGTTTCTTCTGTGCTTTCCTGCTCCTGGCTCATCCTCTGTGTAGCCTTGAAGAACATTTCCCTTGCAAAATTCTCTCATCAGCTTTTTCCCCTCATCTTTTGCAGTCAAACAAGGGCTCTGGTTTTCTCTTTGTGTTCTGTCTTTTGTATGCCACTGCACAGGGACAGAGAGAACTGGATGAGCCTTTCCACACTGTGCTTCACCAGAGTGATCCCTGCATTATGGTTAAACATCCCTCTTGCTGCAAATTACAGCGTGGCATTTCCCACAGGCTGCAATTAGTAGCAGAACAGCAACACTGTGAAATATGAGCTGGAGGAGCTGTAGGTACTAATGCTGTCAAGCTTGTTGCTAGGGCCAGGAAGGCATTTTTGCTTGCTTTCATGGGTCCCAAAAATCAGCTGTTTACCACTGTGCTTTGGTTGCTGCCCCTGCTCCCAGCCCAGTGATCTGCTCCTCATTTGGCATTTCCAGTGACTGACAGGTGTCAAACCTCAGATTGCTCCGCATGCTGTTACCTCCTAGTAACAACTGGTGCAAATGTGCCACAACAAACAGGCCAGTGCTAGTGCATTTGGGATGGTGTGGGAATAAGGTGCAAAGTCCTGCAGGCTCCTGTATGCATGGGGCCGCATCTGGGTTTGAGGAATGGCTTCAGTCTACCCTGAACAGAGAGGTCTGTATCTGCTTTTGTTCAAGGGAGTCCAACAAGTGAATGTCATCATACTGAGAATTTCAAAGTGGTGGGTTGTATAACAGGCATGAAGCAGATAGCATGACTCAAGTGACAAGTGTAGGGCAGGTTTTCTACATGGGAGAAAAGGTATTTCTTGCTAGGAGAAGCAGCTGAGACTCGCTTTGGCCCAGAACTCTGTTGCGGCCTTTCCCTGCAAGTGACCAAAGCCTTCCTTTCCCTCTTCAGCATTGCTTAGCAGTTTGTGATCTTCCTACTTTCCCTCTAGCATAGAAAATTGTTGACTGCAAAGAGAAAACACCCCACTTCACTAACATCTTTAGGGTTCAGGACAGTCCAAACTCTTTACTGTCAGATGGAGAAACGGGGGATCCTGACTTCTGTATTTGGGGGGG
>JAOEHY010027106.1:0-18670 GCA_025447955.1 Psilopsiagon aurifrons | reverse complement strand
CCCCCGCTTTCTTTCCTTTTTGTTTCCTCTGCATAGATCCATTTAATCCTATCTCTTAGTGTGGGCAAAAGCTGACAGTTGCATGACAAGGAATGTTCCCCTTGGTAAAAGCCTACTTCCTCTCTGTGTAGTTTTAGCCTAATTGAAATGTTTCCTATTAAGCTCAATCAAGGCAGCAATTATCTAATTACTCACTTATGCTTTTCCAGTCAAAAAATTGTACAACCAACTATATTAGAGGGCTGCATACATATTTATTACTGTTTTTATATGTTCCTATTTAGGTTTAAGCAGCAATCAAATATTTTTACAGTACTTTCATACTGCCCATAAGACAGCTTGCTACTATTTTCTCCTACAAAGAATTACAAAGGTCACAAAACTACTTCTGTGCCTCCTACCAGTTCTGCAGTAGGTAGATGGTAAATTTAGAATTAAGTTACTACTACATAATAAGGTAAATAGAAAAGGCTACAAAAGGCCATTTCAGATGAATGGGCCTTGCACAAATAAGTTTGCAAGACTGAAGGGATGCAAAGGAGCTTTTAGGTCTTTTAAATGCACCACATTAAAAAAAAAAAAAAAAATCATCCTGAAAGAGCTCATGTGAAGATTGATTTTAAAGGACCTCCATAAAAACACACCTTCTGTACGACTGGACGTATTCTTTAGAAAGAGCCCTAAAATCAAGAGTACCAACACTGCAAGTCATCTGTTCTCTTTATAGCAGTTAATTCATTGCATGTCTCATTTGAAGAATCATGAGATCATCAATGATTACTTTTTTTTCATTTAAGTACAACAGAAATTACACTTGCACACCATGCTAGTGGGCCAGGGGCTACCTAGTTTTCACTCTATATGCCAGTAACCATCATTTAGTTATATCCCTGAATAAAAATACTTGTTGATAAAGTTTTTTTTAAAAAAAATATTTTTTAATGAATGAAGCATTTCACAATGCTTAATTGTTCATAAAGTCAGGATCTAAACTATGTTAAAATATCTTTATATGTTCTGTGTACTTCCTGTATACTTCCTGGTTGGAATTAACTTTACTGAAGCACATTATCTTTTCAAAATTTACTTTTAACTTTGAATACCACAGTTCCTAGGCACTTAACATAACACATTATATAGTAACAGCTATATTTTCAGAATGGTGCAACCATCCATTGAAACCTAGACTTCTTTCCCTACCCCAGTTTAAGAACTTCACGTAGGAAGAGATCAGCAGTGACTCTATGTCCGTTTCTGAGGGGCACTTGAATTGCATAGTTGCATGAACAATTTAAGTTCCATTTGAAGCCTAACAAGTTTTACCCAAGTCCAAAGTAATCTTGTTTTCTAACTGAGCCTTCTTAGATTTTTCCTTCCAGCACATACAGAATCACAGAATGGTTTGGGTTGAAAGGACCTTAAGATCATCTAGTTCCAAACCCCCTGCCATGAGCAGGGACATCTTCCACTAGACCAGGTTGCTCAGGGCCCTGTCCAACCTGGCCTATAAATGGCTACAAAAACACAGTACTCCTTCAGTAGCCGCATGCTGGTTGGTTTACACACAGTAGCCTCTTTTCAGTAAGATAGATTGTACCTCTTCAATGTTGCATAAACTCCACAGCTTTGACTCTTCACTTAAGGCTTCCTGCAATGCATGACAAAGACCACTAAAAGATTCCCTTTGATTTTATATTGTCAATAAACAGAAGAGAAAGTATTTTTATAATGCTTAACAGTGAAAGAATAAAAGAACTGGACATGCCAGCTAAACACTTACTCCCAAATAGGAAGGCAGGAGACCCACCTTACACTTTCATCATCACACCAGTCCCTGCCTGAAGAGATTCCATGCTCATGTATAAGGGAACAGAAGAGATCTTTGCGGCAGATCATCCTCAGCCTTCCAGCAGGAATTTTGTTTTGGTTTGCAGAACATCAGCAAGTTCAAGCACATTCACACTCTCCTCTTCCCCAGGCCAAATCCAGATTGTGCCCACCAAAGACAAGAAGTCTGGTCTCCTTTCTAGCTTCAAATTACTTTATCAGTAAAGACTGTTTAAAACTCATAAGAGTATTTAATCATTTTAAAAAGGAAGTAAAAAAGTACCAAAAATGAACACTCCATGAAAACAGACAATATCCACCTATTAAAACTTATCAATCAGGCTGCAAGAATTAATATTACAGAGCATGATGCTAGAATTACAACTGTATTATTCCCTGTGCATGAGACATTACATTCACATGGGTTTAAAAGCACACACACGCAGTGAGTCTGGAAACACTTAGCAGTGACAGCCTGCACTAGTGTGCAGGAAAGCTATCTTCAAATTTCTAGACCCAAGACATCTGGGACAAAAGTAGAGCTAAATGACATTCATCACATGGCTGTCCTTTATTAACTTGCAGACAATAATACTTTTTTGTCATAATGTTATGCACGTATTCTGTTGTCTATTTTTTAAAGTAAAAATGTTCATTGTTAGTAGAATGGATTTTACAGGGAAAAAGAAGTAATTTCAAACTTAGGTTGTCATAGTTAGAATGTAAATGAATACTTACATAGTAATACATAAATTGATGAAATGCACTATTTTTCCCACCACCTGACTGTGATGTTGTTTCACATACATTATCAACAAAAATACAGCTGCCTGGAGTTTCTGGAAGATATATGTGCATAGCACACTCTCACACCCCATATACACAGAGGTAATATTCCTGTGAAAAATTGGAGAGGTATGTGATACTCATAACTTCATCACCTGCCCACTAATCCAGCTCCCTGGGAGTTACTCTAACTTTCCAAACTCCCGAGCAGCTTCACACAGCTGCCATGGAAATTAAAAAAAAAAAAAAAAAGAAAAAGAAAGAAAAAATGTGGTGATGGTGGGGAAGTGCAAAATCATCCTAAACCTCTGTACTTTTTCCCCGATGAAGCTGAACACCAGGGTGGTATTGACTAAAAAGATTTATTCTAAGAACTGCATCTATGACAAACAGTTCCAATTTTAAAAAACATTGAAAGATTTGGGATTCAAAACATCCCAGTTCAATGATTGCTACATCCTGAAGAATGAATGCAAAGAAATGGTCCAGCTGCACAGAAATTTCAATTCAAACTCAATAAAAAAAGCCAGACAACTAGGAGATTATAACATAAGCACATTTTCCCCATCTGCTCTCCTGAGGCCCACTTCGACTGCTAGGTACAATTCCAGTGTCCTCAACATAAAAGGACATGGAGCTGTTGGAGCAAGTCCAGAGGAGGGCCATGAGGATGATCATGGGACTGGAGCACCTCCTGTATGAAGATAGGATGAGAAAGTTGGGGCTTTTCAGCCTGGAGAAGAGAAGGCTGCGTGGAGACCTCATAGCAGCCTTCCAATATCTGAAGAGGGCCTACAAGGACGCTGGGCAGGGACTCTCCATTAGGGTCTGTAGGGATAGGACAAGGAGCAATGGGTTTAAACAGGGGAAGTTCAGGATGGATATAAGGATGAAGCTCTTTACTGTGAGGGTGGTGAGACACTGGAACAGGTTGCCCAAAGAAGTGGTAAATGCTCCACCCCTGGCAGTGTTCAAAGCCAGGCTGGACGGAGTCTTGGGTGGCATGGTCTAGGCCAAGGCACTGCCCATGGCAGGGGTGTTGGAACTAGATGATCTTAAGGTCCTTTCCAACTCTAACCATTCTGTGATTCAGGGGAATACAGCTGTAAATTATACCAACAACACAATCCATGTGGTCCTTTATATTGCAAGATAAAGATATTCTTAATCTCTAGCTTCATTAAGACATCAACAATAGTGAACTTCTCTCCACCAATAACAATAATCCAAATGGCACAGAACAGGATCAGTTCTATTCTCTCTGAAAGAGACTCACAGAAAATTTCCCAGATGATGTGAACAATCACACATAATCTCTGGCACCATTGTAGTCCCTGTATAAATTAGTATGTCTGTGGAGCAGGTACATCTCAGCTTCAATCAGCTCTGGTCCATGCATTATATTATCAAGAAGAAATTTTTATATTAGTGTTTGCTGTCTCATATTTACCCAGCAGTAAGGTCATCTCCTGCAAACAGCTGCAACATGATGACATGACAAGTGCTGTCGAATTCAAGTGTTTAACTCTTAGGAAGGCAGATACTCTAGCAAAGAAGACATCAGCATAGCATTCTGCTATAGGAGATTATTTTCACAGTTCATTCTTCTGTCAATAAGCTATTTGGCAATTGAAAACTCATTCTACATTTCTGAAGTCCAATATAACCCCAAATAGTCTTGACTCTTGATTTGAGCCTAGTACAGCTGCCACAATGCTAAGAAACCTTTTTTCACAGCTGAGTTGTGAGATGGCCTGTGGAATCTCCATGCCCAGAGATGTGACTACTGGACTGGACATGGCCTGAGTAGTCTGGTCTAACTTTGACCTGCTTTAAGTGGATCAGATGACCTCCAAAGGTTCCTTATTACTAGAATAGTACAGTTGCATAAGTACTAATTGTAGTAGCAATCCAATAATATTAATAACAAATTGAGTCTACAAGACAAAAAAGCGCCATATGAATATGTACATTAAACAAGGTAAAATATCTTAACATTTTCTGTGAATATGTACATTATGTAAAACATCTCAAAATTTCATTTACTCCTCCATTTAGATTTCCTTTGTCTTATGAAAAAGGGTCTACTATGAAACAGATACTATAATAGGAAATTAATTCCAGCTCATGAAACAATTTAAATTATACATTTGAGGATAAGTTATTAATGAAATTTTAAAAGTTTAATTCAAATGTAAAGATTAGTTGAATATATGAAATAAATCTGATTCCTCTTCCAAAGATAAAGCTCTGAAGAACATAAAAGATCTGAAAGTTACATGGAGCAAGCTTTTTGAAAAATTTTTGGTACATGTAGTCAATATAAAGGCAGAAAGAAAATGCTACTAAAAGGACATTACAGCTCCGCATTCTTTTATGATTGCAATGACATCACTGCTAAGTAATTATCAAAACAATTAAGAATCCTATTTTCATGACATGTGTTAATACTTATAGAGTTTTGATAGTAAATACCAATAGCTGTAGAAGAGCAAAGTTTAAAATACAGTATTTATCCTAAAAAAATGTTATTCATACTGCACAGAAGTAATGGAAATAAAACAAAAAAGTATTAAAAATAGCTGCTGCTTATTAATTTTTCCTGAGGCAAATAAAATCTAAAGGTAGAAATGTTAAGAGTGGAGAGGAAAAGGACTGGGAGAATTAAAATCCTTAAAATCTTTAAATCATTGCAAAGTCAATAAGGCCAGTGGGGATTGAGAACATTATGAAAGTCCCAACTGTACACACAAAGGAAAAGAATGGATAAAACATATGCAAAATGTGGCCATTTTTATATAAAAAAGAATAGTGCTACAATCATTATTGCATTTTCTGATTAGCAAACTGCTTACTGTAAGAATAGAGAAGGCTGGAAAGCATGATCTGTACAATTTACCCTACTGATTCTCAAGAAAAACATGATGTTAGGATCCTGAAGGTAGGTGGTCTTTGAAGGCAGTATGTTGATTTCACATAACACAGACTCAATCTAAAGTCTATGTGGAAATAGACAATGCACATCCAAAGCACAAACCACAATACATTACCTTTGTACACAGATATGTAACAGCACAAATTCCTCCAAATTAAAGGTTAAAATGCTCCCAGAGGAAGATCAGTCTAGCCAGCCCCACAGCAATGTAATCATGTTACAGATCCCAGAGGTAGTTAGAAGGCATTGGGACAATCGCCTTTGGACTCTACCTTAAAACTAGACACTGCTGCCAGTAGCTGATTTTCCACGAACAAGAATCTGTTTTTAAAAACAACTCTAATCCATTTTGCAGCAAGCAGCACAGCCTAAGAGCGAGATGAAGCAGGAAATGGTCAAAGTCTAGCTGTCTTATTCATGTGGAACTGTTTTCTGTATATAATTTTTTTCCCATAATAAATGTTCACCCAGCATAGTTTTCCTTTTGTCATTTCGTAGAGAACATACTGGCCCACTATTGTATCACTTTTGAGACTGTAGAATCTGGAAAATTATTACTGATTGTTATTTCTTTTTAATCTTTTTTTACTTTAGCACAGTTTGGAATTTTGTATTAAAGGCTCAGTAAATAGAGAAATGATTTGGCTCTCCCTCTTCCCTTAGCTTAACAACTCAGGCTTGCTCATGTCTGCTTGCCTTCTTGCATTCCTGGCAACACAAAACCCCACTCTGAGCAATGAGGATGAAGGAAGACCCTCTACTGGTACAGTTATGTCTGGGACACAGCAGTACAGGACTCATCTAGCACATGAGAAGGCTGGGGATCAATCTCTTCAGGCTGGGGAGAATTCAACCCACCCCTTCTACTTTTTGTGCTTGTCAATAGCAATTACACAACAAAGAGCACAGCTGCATCCTGCTTTCAGGAGAAACATTCTCAGTTTGGATCCCAGCTGGACAAAGTACCCAGTGTGCAACTCTAAACATACATCTCTGCTAAAAAGAGGATCAAGAATCTTCCCCCAGATTGTGCTGGTTTGTACTGACTCTCTCTTCAGATATACCTATTTTCCTTTACTGCCCCAGTTGCTAAACTCTCACAACTTCATGCTCTTGTGATAGTTGGACACCTAATTTTTAAGCTGAGACTGTGTGTTTCTATCACCCCTAAACTTGATGTTGCAGCCACACAGAGCTGCTGATATCTGGTTCCAGCTATAGTACGCGATAACGTGATAATGTAGTGTAGTACGTGATAATGTCGTACTGTGAGCCTAATGGCAGAGTGCTGGAAGCTATGCCCCAAAAGGAAGAGGGAGAGACACAGTATCTTGAGGTAACAAGGCCACACAAAATAACTATAAGCAGCACATGGCTACTTTATTCTAAGCCTACTCTTGAATATCAGTTTGTTCCTGAGGTAAATGTGTGCTGTAGTTCAACTTCTGGCAGTCAAATTAAAGAGAATTTTCAGTCTTGCCCTGATGAGCTCCTTCCAAAGATCTAGGAACTTACTTCAAAGGAAACTGCCACAGAATGTTTTCTCTAGTGGCTTTTCACTCAGCTTGGCATAGCAGTCACTTTTTCTGCCCAATTGTTTCATAGCTAAAAGCACATCCTTTCCACAACTGCCAGTTTATTCATTTAGTTAAGAGACACACAGCCAACATATCACACTTTCCAACTTGCTTACAACTCGGTCTTGTAACACCTTCTCCTCTCACATGGGGAATCATTACTGAGGTTCACCATAAAGCTGTATTTTCTTTAGATTTAGTCTCAGTATGAATATTTGTCTGCTAATGCAATTGCCAAAGCATATTTAAAAGGGATAACTGAAAAAGTACACATACATATGAAGCTACTGATGATGAAAAGAAGCCTAATGATTAATTCCCTTTTCAGGCACTAAATAAAAAATATCCTCAACATTGTACATTCATATAACTTTATATACATCTACTAAAAATGTTATTTATAATGGCCTTTCACAAAGGTGCTAAGGATGGGCCCAGTGACATCAGAGGTTGTGAACTCTCAATTGCAATTAATTTTAATGAGAACTGAAGGTATTCTGAATGTCCACCCCAGCTGCTAGTTAAGTAGTGACTTGCAGTCACACTGGAATTTCTAAATCCTAGTAAAATTATGCAAAAAGACATGCACAGCACCAAACCGAAGTAGGCACGTTCACCCCATTTTCAATTCACCATTAAAAATGCCCACTTTTCCTCTTCTCAACAGGTCTGATCTTTTTCTACCCATTTCCCCCTCTCAGTTTTCTTTCACTGTAGTGATCAAGGCAGAAATGATTCTATGATTCTTACATGCTCTAGCATCTTAGAAACTCCTGATAATGGCTAATTATTCTGTTTGGCAGACAACCCTTAGAAATTTCTCAATCTTGTATATTTCCTTTTTCATAGTGTTTAAGAAGGTTACCCCAGCTATTTCAAGCAGGTTCCCAAGAAAAATGCTCCTTCCATCATCTGTCTTCAACATCTCATTTTCTCTTTCACCTCCCTACAAGAAAGACATAAAGGAAGAACCCAGAAACTACAGGCCAGTCAGCCTGACCTCAATGCTGGGAAAAGTCATGGAGCAGATGACCGTAAGTGAGATCATTAAGCACATGTGGGAAAACAGTGGGATCAGGCCCAGTCAACATGGGTTCAGGAAGGGCATGCCCTGCTTGACCAACCTGATCCCCTTCTACAATAAAAAGACTAGCCTAGTCGAGGAGGGAAAGGCTGTGGGCATTGTCTCTTTAGACTTAAGTAAGATATCTGACACTGTCTCCCACAGCAGTCTCCTGGAGAAACTGGCTGCTCATGGCCTGGATAGGAGGATACTTCACTGGATCAGAAACTGGATGGATGGATGGCCAAGCTCAAAGAGTGGTGGCAAATGGTGTCACATCTAGTTGACAACTGGCCACTAGTGGTGCCCCTCAGGGCTCAGTGTTAGGCCCAGTGTTGTTCAATATCATCATTAATGATCTGGATGAGGGGATTGAGCACACTTTCAGTAAATTTGAGGACAATGCCAAGTTGGCTGAGAGTGTTGATCTGCTAAAGGATAGGAAGGCTTTGCAGAGGGATATGGACAGGCTGGATTGATGAGCTGTGTCCAATGGTATAAGGTTCATCAAGGCAAAGTGCTGGGTCCTGCATTTGGGCCACAACCACCCCATGCAATGCTACAGGCTAGAGGAAGAATGGCTGAAAAACTGCTTGGCAGAAAAGGACTGATGGATGGCTGCTGAACATGAGCCAGCTTGTGCCCCGGCAGCCAAGAAGGCCAACAGCACTCTGGCCTGCATCAGTAGTAGTGGGGCCAGCAGGGACAGGGAAGTGATCATCCCCCTGTACATGACATTGGTGAGGCCACTCCTTAAATCCTGTATTCAGTTCTGGGCTCTCACTACAAGGCAGATATTGAGGTGCTGGAGAAGGTCCAGAAAAGGGCAACAAAGCTGAAGGGTCTGGAGCACAAGTCTTTTGATGAATGGCTTAGGGAACTGCGATTGGTTAGTCTGGAGAAAAGAAGGCTCAGGGGCAAGCTTATTGCTCTCTAATGCAACCTGAAAGGAGTGAGGTGGTCTCTTAATCTTAAAGGTCTTTTCCAACCTATTTGATTCTACGATTCTGCAACTGTAAGAAAACAGCTGCCTGATTCCTGAATGCTCATGTTAGAAACTCGGATATTTTCCTGTGCCATTCAAGCTTTGTATTGTTTCAGATGCCACACTCTCTGCATGATCCTGTGGACATTGATCTAAATTTTGAGAATGTGCCGGTACTGAACAGCTGCATGTTTTTGGAGGATAAAAGAGGAATATTTCCTACTGAGCCAATTTATCTAAAGTGCAATCAGTTTCCCACCCTCCCATCAGGATTACAGAGACAGGCATATTTGGATTCAGAACACGAAGTAGAAATCTAATATTAAAAGTAAAGTAGCAGAGTAATAGTTTTTTATAGTTAATACATAGCAAAAATAAGCTAAATAGACTGTTTCACAGAGGTAAATGAGACTTTCACCTACATTCCATGGAAAATGGGAATACTAAAGCTTTCAGAAGCCTTCAGCCTGTTTCTTGCCTCTCTTACTGCTGGAAATAACAAGAGGAACTGTTAACTGAGTTTTGAGAGGGACAGATTGAGGGCATCTGCCTCAAATTATGTTGGAAGCAACTGTTCCATAGTATGCTCATATTTGATGAATTTCTGTGCACTGCCAAGATTATAATTTCTAGTCTGCCTCAGTCTCTGCCTCTATTTCTTTTGGCTCTAAGCAAAGCAGAACTAGAGGTGCTATATGACTTTCCTAGAGAAATAAAAAGGGTCCAAACATACAGTCCAGTCCAGTTATTTCAATTGAACTAGTTAAAATTCATTAGCTGAACCATAGTTACTACCTTTGTACCCATTCTTAGCCCTAGGAAAATGTACTTTTAGCTCTACGAAACATGCACTTGTTTAATTTACAGGCCATACTGTTGACAGAAAGTTAAACTGTAAAGTAGTAATAAAATGTGCTTACCTTTGAGCTTTCAGAGTCTAAGCTAGAATTGAGGATTGCTATCTCCTTGTTCTGTGCATTAAGACATGCATGGAGCAATACTAAAGAATACACCACACTCATATTTTCTTCTCCCAACAGGTCAATATGATATTTCAAGAACTGAATGAGTACACATTAAAGTGATCCAAAATTACCCTGTAGTAAACAGAAGTCAAATTACTATTTTGATTTACTATTTTGAGTCTGTCTTACATGAACTTATGCATGTTTTTAGCTTTCAAAGAATGAGTAGGCCTACCAGGACTATAAGGGCTACTTCAGTGCATAAGACTCTCCAAAATCACTAGTCTGCTTGCATTTCACTGAGGAAGCCTTAAAACTGTGTTATTTACCACATGGGATGGAATGTATCTCATTTATCACCTTAGGCAAAAAGTTAGGCATCTAGTCTAAGGAAACAATTTCCCACTCAACTGGGATAGATAAAAGCTCCATGGGGAACATTTGTCCCCACTTCAGATACCAATCTAGGACAGTTTTGGACAAGATGCTTCCCACTGTGCGCTTTATTAATACAGGAAGCTTAGATAACTAGCTTAGACTAGACACTGAATTTATACATGGCTAAAAATTAAGACCTCCAGAAACTCAAACCATGTGTAAAACTTCAAAATGTGAAACTGGCCACTGAATGCAAAGTTATATTAAATCTCATCAAGAGAGACAGATAAAAAGCAATGGAGCTAAAACAAACCATCAAAAAACATTCATTGCTGATGTTATGGTTTTATTTTAAATTTTTTAAAACAGAATGCATGCGAAGTCAGTACTTCATTAACAAGAATCATGTATACATACATATATATATACACAAAGATATCACATGCCTTTTTTTTGTAATTTTTTTTTTAATGTTTCTTGCGATAACTAGAAATGAATACAGGTCTGCTGCTGCAAAAACATTCATTCCTCAAAGTATGACTAAATCAAAACAGCTTTGGATATAAAATTTCTCAGGACTCTAAGAAACTCAGAAGGCAAGGAGAAGCAATGGCTATTTTTCCACCAAACATTTCCTTGCTTGTCAAAAAGAAATTATTACTTCTTTGAGAATGAGAAACATGTTATCTGCAATCTAGCTAACATCTTTAAAGTGGGTATTATGCTTATATGCATATATTATTCTTGAACAAACAAAAATATAATTAGCTTGAAGCCAAACCGCATGTTAAGAAACATCACATTCTTTTTAGTCTATAGTCATTGCTAAAAAAAAGAGAGAGATATTGAGGAGAAAAAGCATAGATGTTCTTGACAGGCAATTAAGGATTCATCTGAGGGACTTCAAAGGAGCATGTAATTAGAAATTCAAGGCTATAATACAGGCAAATACCAAAGAAATTCATGTTTCTCAGAAACTGGTTTGGAAAGCGAATGACATCCACATTGTTATTTACAGATATAAAAACTTATGTGGAGTAAGTCTTGTTAATGTAGGCATGCATGTATACACTTGCACTAATTTTACTGGTGTTACCACAGCACAATACTAAGGATTAATTACAAATGTGGCCTCCAAAATAAAAATCTAGAGGACACAAGAACTCCTTTTTATTCTGATGGTTTTAAAGAAAACACTCATTTGAGAAGCTCAAGAATAGACATATATTGAAGAACTCATATACAACACAAAAACCCCTCTGATCTTTAAATAGAATATTTAATAGAATATTTTCTCAATTTTTTTTTTTTTTCAGTCAGCAAAAGAATTGTGAGCGTAATGAGAGTTTTCCTTTTTTCTCCTTACCTTCTGTCACTGTCCCGTGTTTCTTTACCCGTTCTCAAGGAAAGAAGCCGGAGAGAAACAGGAACCTCCTACCTCCCCAAAGTACTACACTGAAATGAAAAATATGGTGAGGTGTAGGTTTCAAAAGGTCTATTTGTCCCCTGCTTCTCTCTTCCCAGCTCTGCTAAAAAATTCCCTAACAATTTCCAAAGACAGCACAACAGTTGGAACTTTCTCCGGAAGATATGCACATTTCTCCATTTATTCCTATCCTATATGTATAAAAAATCACATAAGGAAATAAAATATTTATTTGCTCATGATATTTTAGAACATTTGAAAGATAAAATATAGCAAAATACATAGCATAGAACTCATCTTCAAAGGGCTTTTTTTAACCCACTGAGCTGTTGTTCATCATAAAAACTTGCGGCATCCAGGTACAGCAGAAGTATCACTAAAGATGTATTACTGGGATTTTAATTGTTAATTCTTCCAGAAAGAGGTAGACTATTAAACCACATTATAGTAAAGATCATTTTTCAAGTCCTTAAGTACTAAGTGACTCTCATGCTCATAAGAGTATCAAACAATGATCTAGTTCAACAGCTCACTCAGCTCTTGTCATGCTCCTGACAAGCTGAAGAGCTGGACTTCTCCACACCGTCAGGTATTTAAATTTTGAAAGAAATTTTAAGCAATTACTTCTTTCGCAGAATTATCACCTCAGTCCTTTAATTCTCATCCAAGCAGGAACACACTTGCAGCCATGAAAGACTTTGGCTTTGAAAAAGGGGAGAGGAAGTGGAATAAAAAAGAAAAATTATAAGAATATCAGAATTTGGAAAAGTTAGTATTAAATAAATTTTCAACTCAAAGTCCATCCTCAAAAAAGCTATAGAAAAAACCTTAAACCTCTAAGAGAGAAGGCAAAAGCAATTCATGTATACTGATAAAGACAGTACTGTTCAAGCTGCCAATCTTCCACTGCCTTCCAGTCTTGGAGGACATCCAAGAAATGAGAATTGCAGGATCTCAGTGCTTCATTGCCTACGCCCATACCCGAGGGACCTCATCACAGAACACAAAATGAGCTGCCTTTTCTGAGTAATTTGGATAATTCACTTGCATCTAAGGTTGAATGTTTACTACAAACTACACATCTTACTTCTTGGCTAGGTAGCAGGTGGATGTAAATTCACACCTTCCTGGCTGCAGGGTTTGTCAGAATTTGTCTACTTCACAGTACTTGTTACTGTTCAATATTTTTTTATACTGCAGCCTTATTCCATTTCTATGGATACCCTGATATTACAGTAATATTATGTGAAACTAACAGGAAAATCCAACATTAAGAATTTTATTTCATTATGATTAAGTATATGTGAACTATTGTTGCACTGTAAAAAAAAATTAAAACCGTATCAGGCATGAGGACTTCAATGCCAGACTTCAGCCTGCTGTGATGTGATATGTGAAGGAGCTGTAAATCTCTGCCTATCTTTGGTTGAGGATCAAGTGGAAATTGATCTCCCGCCATTTTTTTTTAAAGCTTGAGTAGAACTTCAGAATGCTGGCCAACATTTTCTTTCTCAGTAAAATAGGATCTAAATACATCTAAAGACGTGCAAGAGCTAAAACTGAACTTACGGCAGATGCCATATTTGCCTACTTGCTACACCACCAGCAACCAAAAAATGCTACTTTGCAAAAAGACTTTTGTATTCCTCACCATTGCAAAATAGTATATAAAACCATTTTTAATATGCAGGTATATATAAAACGGATTTTGAACCTATGCAGTTTTGTTTTGGTGGGTCCCTTAACATATAAGTAGTAAAAGTTATGAGGATTTTTTATATTCCCAGTTCCTTATAGAAATAGACTGGGAAAGCTGTTTCCAATACTTTGCCAGCGTACATTTTAATAGGGAAAAATAACTGCTGATTATTATGAAACAATGAGCCACATTTCAAGTAATCCAGCCAATCAGTAGAAAGGATTTGAGGCCTTCTGGTTTATATTTGTGTGCAAACAGCTGTATTTCATTTTTTTGCCTCTTTGTTTTCCAAAGCTTTTTAACTTTTTGTCAGATAAAATCCTTGTTGTCATGGTGGCCAACACACTAGTGAAATTAGGGTGGAGGAAGGGGAAGACACATACGGGAATGGAAAACCCCTGGGTTGAAGTTTGTTAAAAATAAAGAAACAAAAAAAAAAAACCAAAACCAAAAAACAAACAAAAACCAAAACAAGACAAAACCCCCAAAATGCAGGATCAGAAACAAACCCCCTCCCCCCAAAACCTTCCAACTACCCAAAAATAAAATGAATATGTAAAATAAGAACAATTTATCTGTATGTAAAGTACTGATTCCAGAATATGTTACTTGTAACTGTAAATACTGCTTAATGTAGTGATCTCAAATCACAATACTGAATAACTCACTGCTAAAAGATAGTATATAAAAAAAACCCTCTATCATTTAAAATTGACACCATAGAATTCCTCATTTCCTAGTTTTGATAACAATTTATAACTTCCTTGGAAAACTGGATTTGTTTTAATAAAGCAGTTGGGGAAGAATGAACACTGGAAGAAGTCCAGCTGCAGAACATGTGGTTCTTAAAAATTAAAAATAATAATTTCATGACTTTGTAGTGGTTTATTGCATCTTTTGAAATTTACTTAAAAATTTAATAGTTTGTGGCACTATAAAAATCTGAGTGGAATTTCAGTAGGGTAAAAACATCTAAATCTATCTGGAACTGCAAATTGAGCGTGGTGTTCCCAATTAGGACCTTCAGTGGTATAAGCTAATGTCACAGAACTACTGCATAATGGGTATAACAGCGTAAGTGCTCCATATTCTATGTCATCTATGTATGTGGTTTACATGTTGGCTTCACCAAGCCTACATCTCAGTATTATGGGGTGCTCTGGTCAGTAAAGATCCAAGAAATTATTGCAATACTCAGATGACAACCTAAAAGAGTATCGTATCAGGTTAGGTAATGATCAGAAGTCTAAGCAGAGAGAGGCTTCATGGTACACAAGTCATTTAGTGCATGAATGCATCCGTGCTTTCAATCTCTTTCCAAAGAGCAGCCACTTCTCATAATATGGAGAACATGAGGAAGAAAACCCCCAACATTTAAACTCAGGGGGCCAAATTCAAAGGCTTGCTCAGAACTCTGACTTTCAAACACAGTTTTCTCATGTCAAACAGAAAACAGTTAAAGTAACATTTTAAATCTTCTGTCTCTATATGGCCCAAGTTGACCCTCAAATTCCATGGGATGTTTTGCTATAAACTAATCAGAAATACAAAATGTACTATGTAAAATTGATTTTTTTTCCCTTAATACTAAAATCTGGTCCATCTGTTGAGAAAACAGAATATTCTAAATATATACAAAAAAGTAGATCTGCTTCATTCCACTCACTATATCCTGTACTAGATGCATTTTCATCAGTATGTTTGTCTTGCAGACAAAATGAATATCAGATGGTGGTTTTGAGAAAGGGCAGACCTAACATGAGGTGATTAGTTTCAAAAACAGATTTTTATTCTTGATAAATTATTACCAAATACAATCATCTGTTGATTGAGGATATAAAACAGATTGGTCATACCATAACCTACAGGTTAAATGAAAAACGGAAATAAGTTTATTTAACATAGTCTTGTACTAAGTTCCCAAGCAATGCAAATCTAAGGCAAATAATTAGATTTCCAATTTAAAGATACATATGTGTTAATTCAGACATTTCTTGGTCACCTAATTTCTTTATTGGCTATTCTATCCACATTGAATACTACACATGTACATGGACTTTTGCATGTTTATAAAAATATGATTTCATCTTGCAACAAATGATTAATGTACTCTGTACAAGACTTATAAAATGGAATTGTCATTACCCTTTTATTCAGTTTAAAATCCATAATCGATTATATTCATTGGTTATTTGTGAAGATATCTGAGGAAACTACTGGCCTACAAAAAGAAATTCTCATTGAGTACCCTGAGAAAAATAAAGTTATTCTTAAAGCAGTAGAAATCCTAGAAGAAAAAGAGCTTTGGCTTACTAAAATTAGCATAACAATACTTGCATAGAGGTCTTACTTGAAATACTAGGTCTTGAAATGGTGGCACAATTAATTATTTCAGGAAGAAATCATACTCCTTCAAAACTATTTCTTTTATCTTAAAGGCAACCATAGCTGCACTGTGTTTAACATGAAGATGGAAAAAGAATGTGGACCCAAATTTCCCTAACATTCATTCACACCTGAGTAAAATTTATGACAATTTTACATGTTTTCATTGTATTCTATGACATGGAGTAATCTAAGCAGTTTCCTGCATAAAAATTCTCATTAAAATGATAAAATTATAGCCATGCACATAAGCATTCCAAGTCTAGTGGCGAACAAGCATACAAAATGAAGTAATTGAAGTTTCCCATTTCTGGAGACACCTCTGTGGCAAGATTTTTAAATCAAAGATAAGTGCTGACTAGAAGTCTTAACATTTTCTACAGGGACCAGGTTCTATTAACTGCAAGTTTTCTACCAACCATAAAGCTTATCCAGTTCCTCTACTAAAGCTTCTAAAAACTTAATTTTATAATTTTAAAGCTTAATTTTATACTTTCCATAATGTACTTGAAAGTACCCTGGTAAAGTTGCACTGAAATAAAAATTACAAAGAACTATGGGTTTGTCTATTTGGTTCCCCCAGCATCTTGCAATTCTGTATTAGGTATCAGAATTTTCTGAAATATAGCTATATATTTTGTGAATGAAACTAATTTACTTTTAGAAATGAGCTTCTTTAAAAAAAAATAAATAATTGTGCTATTCAAACTCTCTATGACATTGTTAGCTTGTACCACTTGGTTCAATGGTTTTGCTTTCTCACAGCAGACTTTTTCCAGATGGAAAGTAATTAGGATCCATGAGAATTTTATCATGATTTTTAGCCACTGGAGTCCAAATATTTCTTGTAATTCCTTTTGAATATCATTTGTTCAATCTAAGTGCTATTACATAGGATTTGATATAACTAATTCTCAAGCCTAAGACTTTCCTGAATACCATCATTTGCTTCATAAGGCATGAGGCTCACTGAAGTAAAGGGATCAGCAATCATGATTAGAACATCATTCGTATGAAAGTTTAATTCTTATACCTTCCTATCAGCCATCTGAATTTATTCTCCTGTTGTGGCCTTCTCCAGTTTTTTTCATGCAAGAGACTCTATGGTCACAGAGGTGGACATTCCTATTAAATGAACAGAAGATTGATTTTTTTAGAGTCTCTTAGATGAAGTGTATTTTTATGCATTCAGCTGTAAGAAACATACCTAGCACCTAGTGATTACTATTAGATGTACCAGCTTCACATTATGCAACAGTAACAGTAAAATTATATGATTAAATTTATATCAGACAGAAAAGGTGGAATGAATAGCATAATGGGAAAAACTAAAAAAGCAGGACTGAATGAAGAAGAAAATTTTAAGTACCTGGAGTATATATGTGCAGGCGTCAAACAACAGCAGCAAGATCCCTTAACAGGTTTGTCTAGTAGACGACTGAATTGTAGTCCACCATTTACCAAATATGTGATACAGGGAAACTTTCACCAGTTCCCTTAATCTTGCTTCAAAGGCTTCAATGCAACAAATGATTCTAAAAGTACTTTTTCAGGTCTTATCATAGCCACAGAAAAGATTTTAAGAAGGTGTCTTCATGTCTAAGGTTTCACAAGAAAAGTGCATACCAAAAACCCCAAAGTTCTGCAATGTCAAATGACTGATGTTTCCTACTAGCCATGTTCCACAAGTATTTCGCTGCATTTACTGCTCAGAACAAGTTCCCTTATTGAAATGGATCTGTTCCAAGTCATAGTTCAGTTCATTCTCACAGAAACTGGAAATTAGAGCATGGACTTAATTTGAAATTTTCCTGTATATCCACTAACTATTTAACAACATCCTCAGCAATTTCCATCTTTATATGGACATCATTAAAAATTTTTAAATAAGGATACACAGGTATTTCTATTCTTTCTCTCCACCTTCTTCAAATGCTCCTTAAGTTTAGAGTATGGAGTTATCTAAGCCTGCAATTTTCACAGAGTTTAAACATCACAAAGTTAACCATGCTTAACTTAGCAAATACATCATTTGAACATAACATTACATAGCTCTGGAGAATCATAAAGTAGCTCTGGCATGGAGTTGTCACTAAGAAACAAAGAGAAATTACATTGCCACTAACCAAAGAACTTGCTGTCAGTGGGCTCAGCTGTGACAACAGAAATGTTTGTCTTCTTTTCTGCTCCAGGTCTGAGAGCCAAGAGAATGCTTGGTCATCACTGTGGAAGCTCCTACAAAGAAGTTCACTCTCTTACTTTTCCATTTTGAATTTTGTTTTTATTTTTGACACTCCAGAGATCATTTGTTTGATCCATCACTTTAAATAAGGTGAACAACTGGTGAAGTCTGCATCTGCTTAACTGGTAAAGTGAGATTCTGCAGTATGCTGACTATAGCTGTACAGATTTTTCTAGCAAGGATAAAATGGTTAAAGAATGTAACTTCTGTATAAGAGAAAAAGCACAGAAATAACATGTAATTGTTTCTTACAGGTATTGTCAGTGAAACTGAACAACTTTTTTTCTCTAACCAAAGTGGAGTGTGTTGATATCTCCCTAAAAAGGAAGTTTCCAAGTCCTCTAGTATAAAAGCAAATATTTCATCACCTTTCGTGGCCCTCCCAACTCCCCCGCCCCCCCC
>JAOEHY010027104.1:2091-14137 GCA_025447955.1 Psilopsiagon aurifrons | reverse complement strand
TTGGTCAGTTTGGGTCAGGTGTCCTGTCTCTGCTTCCTCTCGGCTTCCCCTCCTCCCTGGCAGAGCATGAGGCTCCAAAAGTCCTTGGCCAGACCAAAATGTTCTAAGCTGTAACCGAAACATTGGTGGTGTTATCAGCACTGTTCCAGGGCGGAAAGTCAAGAACACAGCACTACACCAGCTATCAAGGGGAAAAATGACTGCTACTGCTGAACCTATGACATTGTATCAGTTTGTACTGTGTCTGATCAAGCTGCCTACTCACAGAAAACTCTATCTCATCTTCACAGCAAATTTCTCTACAGAGGATCCCTGCTACACCAATTGCCTTTATTACTGTTTAAATAATTCCTAAAAGTACATCTATCTATGTGTTCAGGATCTCAGAGGTCACAAATCTTTAATACACATGATGTAACTTTTTTTTCCTGTAAAAAATGCATATTTTGATACTAATATTGTGATCATGCAAAAACTCCTTTGGAATTCAGAGTAAATAATGTGAATATAAAGACTTTGTAAAAAAGTAAAGAGTGTGGACATATATATATAGAATACTCACAATACTGGCTGCCTCCCCTGAAAGCAGTGTATTGTAAAAATAATAAGAAATCAATAAATAGCAAGGGAAATGAAACTTGTGCAGCATTACATGTAGAGACCCCAACTCCCACACTTTGATAACAAAAATATTGTTCATGTGTGTGGAGGATATTCTGGAAGGGGCTTCTCACTGCTTTCATTAGGATATCAGAACTTCACAGAGCTACTAAAAGGCCACTCATAGCTCTTACAACATATGAATCCATTGGCCTCTTCTGAATCAGCGCTCTAGAAGGAGCTGCAACATCTCAGTGTCTAGTCAACTGGAGTCCCAGAGTCATTAAATTTCTACATTGACTGTTTCCTTGAATTTTCCAGCAGAATGCAGCTATCTGACTCAATCACTTCATTAATTTCATTTCACATGATTAACATTGGTTTACCTGTATTGACCGGTCAGATCTGGGATAATTGTGCAAGAAGATGAATTCAGCTAATACCAACAGTGCCATATATTCAACTTCAGGCCGTTCAACTAAACTCATAAATGAATTTATGAGTTTAAAAGGCATCACTCTATTTAGTCACTGTCCTGGCTTTGCTGGGAATGTGCCATCATTGCCATTATTCAAGTTCACTCTCTATTCTTTGTAAGACTTCTACAGCCTTTGTTAAAAGTTCTTTCATGTTTATGTGTGCATATCAACTGTTCTGCTTCACTATCTTTATAGAATGTCACATACAATACCATTGGGCTTTTTCTCTCAGCATTATGATGAACTGCCTGTAAAATTCTGAGACTTTCTCCCATTTTGTTATATATGGAAGCTTCTTATTTCTATTTCAAAAATAACATAAATGTTACAATCTATCCTAAAGCTAGCTCTTTGTACTTTTTTGTTCAATTTTTCGCATCAGAAATACATCCTGAGATTATTTGACAGTTATCTCTTCATAATGTCAGTAATCCTTTCTCTGATAACATCTATATAACACCTTTTCTCCTTGAGAAACTTTTCAGAAGCAAAGTAAATGTTTGCCTTTAAACAGTTCACATTACAGCTCACAATCAGTGGAACCAAAGCTGGAAAAAACCAAACACTAACAACTTTGTAAAACTGCGACAAAATTCAAAACTTAAAAAAATCAGGTGAAAAAGGAAATTCCGCAGGGACCAGCAATTTAAAGTCATCTTCTATAAAGAAGAAAGTAAATGCTATTTTATTTCTTGATTAGCTAAGTTGCGTTTCTGGATGAAATGTTCTGTGTCAGCATTTCAGGAGAACTTTGTAAGAGACTGAGCCCAAAGTATATCATAAAAACTTTTAGATGTTAATGCAAAGGTCTTAATAAAAAGCTTTCTTTTTCAAAGGAAAAGCCTGGTGTCTGCTACTGTACAAGTTCTATTTCTAATAAGCCCTTCAGCATTAATGGGGAAGAGAATCATATTCCATGTTAATGGCTTCGGGAAGTGCTGTTTGATGACAAATGTATAAGTAGTTTCATTTCTTGGGCATACTATCTCAATTTATTTGACTTGGCATGTGAAGAACTGAGATCTGCTGGTAGCTGAGTGTATTAAATAACATCAGTACTAAAGGCTAGAATCTGGGAGCATCCAGAGTACAAAATCAAGGATTACCAACAGAAGAGGATAAGATTTTTTTTCTCCATACCACATAGCTAGAGATGGCTTCCTTTTTATCATAAACATTCTTGGAAGACTTTCTCAGCCTTGTTGAAGGCATCAAACAGAATAATCTTGGCAGTGTGTATTTCTAAGGCTGCACTTGAAGAAACAAGTAAAGGTATCTCAGCTGCATACCAGTGGGCAGCTCTGAACTGCATAGTGTTTTCATGCCATGGGATTTAGGCAAGCCTTTCCATCCTCAAAGATAATGCAGGGGAGAAAAACAACAATCATGTAAAGCAATCACACCAAACAGGAAACCCAATCAGCTTTTCTCACAACAACCTTGATGTAACTTCCTTAAACTCTCTAAAGAATAAAATTGGCACATTCCATGTTACCAGTGTGTTTATTCATAGTTACCTGATTTTAAAGGTTAGAAAACTATTTAAATGTAGCATTATTTTTAAATATTTTTTTCTAAATGCTGTTTCATATCAAAGAACCAATTTATAAATTGTCCCACTTATTGAGTTAAAACATGAACTGAATTGTATTTATATTGGCGTTGTGTTGAGCTGGTTTGGGTTTTCATTTTTTCCCTCACTATGACATGTTCTAGCTTATATGTAATTCTATTTTAGGCTGTTTCCTCATTCAGAAATGATGTTTTGCCTTGAAGTGCCACTGCAAGTGCTGTGGCTGCTGAGATTTTATGCTCAGCCAATTATATTCCGTCACAGATTCTCATTTTGAAATGAAAGCATTTATACAGATTGTCAAAACTCTCTGTCCTGCAGTTCCTCTTAGACCCATCTGTGTATAATGCATATAGTCTTCAGTTTACATCATTTAACTTTGGAAAGGCCTACTTTATTTTTTTTTTTTGGTATGTCAGATAATCTAATTTGCTCCTTTGTAACACTTCATTTAACAAACAGAATTGACCTCTGGAACGAGGCTGTGAGCATGTTCCTATGCTGGGATTGCTGGAAAGCTTGGGTGATCTCTCTTTGCTGTAGCACTGTGGTTTCAAAGCTAGCAAGTGAGATCACTGCTGACTCACCTGCTCTCTGGGAGGGACGGAGGTAACCAAAATCCAGTAAGGCAAAGCTGTGAACCAGGAAAAAATAACTTCAGAAACAGAATATTTGGCAACCAAGATTCAGAAGGGAGCACGCTGTATTGGTAAAAGAGAAATGAGAGACTGAGGCAGGCACTGATGGTGCTATGGTACTGTTTGCATTCACTGCCAAAGGCAGCACAAACTAGCCAGTTTGAATGGTCCAGAAACCATTTAGGCACATAGCTTGACACCCGTACAGCCCATGGACATCAGATCAGAGCAACCCTGCAGTCACCTGGGTCTGAGCACAGGGAAAAGGAACTGTGTACTTGGCCATGACACGTCAGGAATTTGAGATCAAACCATGCATGGGTTGTGTTTCTCCTGTTTTATTAGTTATAGTTTCATATTGACAGAAATGCACTGGGATATAGTCATCTTGTATAACCTCCCAACATGATGACTATAGCTGACCTGCTACAGAGGCAAAACCCTCCCAAGAACAGGGCTTGCAATAAAAGTTGCTCCTCACTTATTTTTCTTCCAAAGCCCATCAGAAGTCATTCATTCAAAAATCTTATTTCCAAAATCAAGTTGCAACTGTCCAAGTTAAGGGCTGCTTTTGTGAGCCATTTTGTGTTAGAAACAGAAGCTTACACTGTGTTTATCATTTCCCTGTCATGGGTGAGAAGTACTGCTCTGACATTCCCTATAGGAGCCCCATCACTCAGCAACTCCCCCTCCTTTATGGCTGGTCCTGGCCCTGGTGATCTGCAGGGATGAAATTCTTATTTTCTGTCCCAGGACTTTTCTAAATAGGGGAGGGAATTGTAGGAAATTAGAAGGGTGGGAGATACTGGAAGAAATAGTGTATTTGAACTCCTGGGTTGCTGAGCTTGCCAGTAACAGTACACTGAGCTGAACTTCTGCTATGTATTGGTATTCATTTTTCTGTGGTTTTAGCAATATCTTGGTTTTGAATATATGGGGTTTTGTTGTGGTTTTTTTGGGGGGTTGCATGTGTACACGTGAGTTAATAAATACTATGAAATATTCAGGCTCACATTATTTTCAGCTACCTGGTTTATGCAAGTTTTTCCAGCTGATATATAGCTGGAAGCATAAGCAGTAGCATTTTTCTGCCCATCCACTTTATAACAAACAACTTCATATTTTAATTGTTGGAGAGATATTTGAAGTCATGCTGCAACTAACGCACAGTCCTGGGGAGGCAGAAGAGTATTCATATATATTTAGCAGGCCACATTTAAGTTAATATAAAACCACTGTTCCTTGAGATTACATTAGAAAGAAGTTTTACTGCAAATGTGAAGGCATTATACTGATGGGCAGAAAGCATAATTAGTTACTTCTAGGTAAACAGATAGTTATCTTAATACATAATCTTAATAAAATATCAAAGTAAGACCACTGAGGCTTCTCAGAAGTAACATTGTGTTGCCATCAAAATGTGAGATTCTTGAAAAAGCGCCACATCATTTGCCAATGAAGCCCATTTCTATGCAAAGTAGCATGCAGCTTCCATGCCAAACGGTGTTACAGATGTTTTTTGGCCTTCCTGGACTTCAGATGTACGGATGCATGTTTCTGCTGCCAGATACCACATCTGTATATGAAGTTAAATTACATCTCCCATTTTTAATTGTATGCAGTACCATTTTTGACTATTTAAATAATGCTTTGTGCTGTGTATGCTTTTCAGCTTCACTGAACCTGAATGTTTTATTGGAACATTAACTCAGCTTCCTTGAGAATTACTGGGTAGTAAATGCACTAGTGATGGAATGTAAATGTGGTGGGGTTTTAATTTATTTTTCAAATAATGACCTATAGTGCAACTTACTATTATTTTGTCTAATTATTCCTGTTTGAAGGCTATTAGTCATACTTTGCTGCAGATTAACCTTGCATTTGAAGCACTTATAAAAATGACCCTCTCACTTCAGAAGGGGAGCACACACCTTTAGTTATGTATGTGCTGTAGGGCAGAAATTATTTTCATACATTCTCTGGTTTTATTTCTGATTATTGATTTGAATTATGTATTTTTGCTTAAACTCATTTCTCAGTTGTAATGAGTCATAATTGACATTTGTTCTTGAGCCACAATGGAATTCTGCTCATATTCCAACTATATCTAGGATTTCAATATCTGCAGCCATTCACTGGCCACCACTTTTCTGCTTTCCCAGTAGCTCTGATCATTTGAAATGTGTTTCCTTGAGGAGCATTCCAGTCTAATAGAAGTCTTAGTTAAAACTCAGGTTTTTTACTAGGTTCAGATCTTCAGGGATACTGAGCCACATACCCTTTGCTGATGCAGCAACGCATGAGCTGTGTGGTTAGTATTCAAATTACCCTCTGCAGATGCAGAAACAAGTGTTTGGCCCAAAAGCTTGATTCATTGAACCTACCTTAAATATTCAGGATCCCAAAACACTGAGAGATACCTCTTAGAAGGAAATCCCCCAAAGCTTTAAGATGGGTTCTGTCTCTCCAGCCTATATTTTCCAGCAGATATTTCCTAACAGGGCAATTCAGCTTCCCACACACCCAGCAAGGAGCTGCATAGAAACAGCACAAAAGGGAGCCCGGGAAGGGAGAAGTCTGAACCATACCCAGACACAGCACTGCATGGGGCAATGAAAAGTTCAGACTTATAATGACAGACGGTTAATTTAAATTAGTTTTCTCCAAACATAAGAAACAGAGGTAGCAGTGTTTATATATAAAAGGTGGTCCGGTCTTCAATGTAATTTCACCTGATGAAGGCTGAGAGCAAGCACACCGGTGCTTGCAGACATAGGCAAGTAACAGTTATTCCTTTTTCCATAAAATTAATTACCTACAGACTTTCTTATATCACTTAGGTGATGTGACAAAATATTCTGATTATGAATCTTATCTAAACACTTTGGAAATCATTGCTATGTGTATGTGCAAACACTGATTTTCAACGCATCCTCTTCTTTCTTCCTTAATGTAAATGAATGCTTTTGCTTTCCTATTCCCTGAGCAGACTGGGAACTATTTGCTGCAAAATCCAATTTTTTACGGCATGAGACTGCAGCTAATTCAGGGATCATCTGCATGTACTTATAACTTCAATCATTCCTTTCGATATACACCGTACTGCACTTGTCAAAGTTCAATTTCATCTCTAGTGGTGTTGCTTGTTTACCTAGTTTTGCTCTTTCCCAGTGGAGCTCATCACATTCTGAGTTTGGACTAAATAATCTTGATTTGAGCAGCATATTTTACAAGTTTTCTGCATTTGGGTGAACAACACAAAAAGGGCAGTTTCTGCACAGAGACAGTGCAAAGGATGTTGTACTGGAATTGCAACCTGTCCTGCCATAGTGGTCCCTCTCACAGGTTTGCACACCACTGCCTGTGACATGTACATTGCCATCCTAAATACAGATCAGAGTGTGGGGCAGAAGGGTGTCCCACCTCAGCCTCCCTGATGGTGTGGATCCTAATTCAGCTCAGTGAGGATGAAGTGCATGTGTCTGGTAGAACAGCAGGTGGCATTTTGAAAAGTCCATTGAAGATTCATGTGACACAACAGGCATCTTCTGATGGACGATTTCTTTCAGCCAGAATGTGACTATAGCACAGAGAGAGATAATAAGCTCTAAGTTAGTTGTCTTAGGTACCAAGAGCAATGATACCTGAAGCTTCAGTGCAGCACCTATACATTCATTTGCCAAAGCTTGTGTTGCTGTGAGTTATCCTGCTGTTGATATCTAAGTCAGCTGGACATAAGGTACTGTAGGCATATCAGCTGCAACCCTTATGCACAAGCATATTAGTGCTATTTAACTTGCTTTCTGTACATTTGCTGTCTTTTTTAGGGATGTCAGTATCTCTTGTTAGACCCAACCACTCACAGGAGATATAAAAGGCATGTGTTTCGCATGAGGGATTAATCTCCCTGAACTCCAGCCCTCAAGTGCATGCAGCTGCAGCACTGGCAGCCAGTTCTTCCGCACCCTGCTCTGTGTTGCTAGCTCTTTGGCTCTTATCATGCAATTTTGTAGCCTTTAGGGAATCTTCCTGAAAATCCTTGTTCTCCTGTAACTTTAAATATTTCATTATGTGAACATTTATTTGCCACATTAAAACTAAAGCCACAAACACTGGAAGGGAACTAAAAGATGAGCACTTACGTTTACTAATGCCATGTGATTTTTAAAAGCCTAAATTACAATTACAGAAAATTAATCACTGCTAAATGTAGCCCAAAATCACAAATGGAGACAACTGAGGCAGACCGCACGTGCTGTGATGGCTGTCAACTGCCAAACTGCAGGGATATCCATGTCTTCTCACACTTAATCCTGAGAAAAGGCACTGCAGGACTCACAATCATGATAGGAGTCTGCAGCTAGGGACAAGAGGAAAGCTAAAGTAATTGAAAGTGGAAACAAAAGAACTCCTTTTGAGGTGTGAGACTTAAAAAAAGGAGGAAAAGGGAAAAGGGCAAATAAGTAGGTGCTCTGAGAAATGGGAGATTGTAAGCAATGGATGAATGTGGTCACAAGGATAGGAAAGAGTGATGGAGGAGTATAGAAGAGAAGGATGGACAAGTCCTCACTTTTTAGGAAGCCTCATTACTGTGCCAGTTCCCATCTGGCTGTCCTCTCCCACTGAGTCATACTGAACAGAAGTCTGCCAGATGGTGTTCGGAGGAGAAGGAAAGCAAAATACCCTAAAACAACTGTACAGGAACATTTTGCACTGGGAGAGATGGGGCAGTCAGGAGACATCCTTTGGAAGAAGGAAGGAAATATTGACAAGGGTTTATCTAGAGTGATGCTTCTCTCTCTCATCAGTTTAAACTGAAACAGAACATGTGCCTCTGCACAACTGTGCCTGGCATCCCTCAGGAGCTGCAGTCAGATAAAAGAAGGGAAATACAGTGAGAAAAGAAAAGCAGAAAGTGGATCTTGTGTCTACTCTAGAAACTCAGGACTGCTGAATCCTGCTGAATAATTTACCTATAAGGGTTTCATTCTTCTAATATGTTGGTTAAATATCTTCAGCTATCTTGAAACCTGAAAGATGATTTTATGGAACACAGAGTTTTAGGTTTATATTGTTGTGGAAGCATACCATAGGCATGTAAATACGTGTTGAATGCCACACCAGCACCCTGTTCATTTAAGACTCATTGATTCTCTACTGTGCAGATTTCCTTTTCTGATTACTGGGAAGAACCACACAGAGAAAAGACATTAAAGGCAGAAGGTAGGTGCAAGGACAAAAAAAACTCTTAGAAAAGACAGAAAAGACAAACAGAAAATTAGACACAAAAAAGAGAGAAATGGATAAAATGTAAAGAAAAGGAGATGAAGACCAAGCCCAACAACAACTACTCACCTACATAAAGTTAAGCATATATGTAATAATTTTTTATGAGAAAGAGTAATGTTTAAAAATAAATTTCACAATAATTTTGCTCATAAAAATATATCTTGCTATTACACTATTCTGCCAGAGGGCTATGTAAAGCTCCTAATATTATTTCTCATCTGTGAAAACCTTCTCTTAAATATTATTTTATCTCATGTCATTATTGAGTGCAAAATATCAGGAGAATGAGGTGTATTACTTAACGTGACTTCTTCCAGCATGTAAAAACTGTATTTATATAATTTATTGTGTACTGCAATGGCTGTGATCCGGCATTTTGTCATTAAAAGAAAACTAGAAATGTCTGTAGCATTTGCTGATGTGTGATTAAGTATATTCGCTGAAATTCGTCTGCTTTGAAGAGTCCAGAATCAGCATGTAAATCTGCTGTTTTCTGCTAATTCTGATTGCCAAACGTAGCATCCCTGCCAGACAAAGCCTTTCTCTCTGCAAGCACGGAGATCTGCAGAACTATTATGGCTTCTTCAGGCTTCCTAAAGCTTTCAAGCATCATAAGATCTTTCTAAGTGAACTTATTAAAAGAATGATAATCTACATAAGACAAAAGGTTATTGTAGTGTGTTAGCTAGAGTGATGCAGTCCTCACTAGAAGGACTTTAAACTTCAATTTCATGTATTTTTCAGCAATAGGAAACAACGTGGGAAATGTACTTACCAGCTGTAACTTTTAAGTGGCTCTTACAATACTCAGAGTTAATGTCTAACACTGTTCTGATTATGAGGTAAGTGCTAATAACTTACAATGCACTCAAAATGCCACCGTGGTACTCTGCTTGTTTGTGAGATAATTATAGCAAATGGGAGAGTTTTTCAGGTGACAGAATTGTTCAGCTCATCTCCTCTTAGTGCACAGCTATAATTTTATAGTCCATGTGTAATGATTCTATCTCGTTAGGCACATTAGTAATGAATAAATAAAGAAATTCGTCACTGGCTTGGGCTGTAACCTTAGGAAACTTCTGCTGCCTTTACTTTTCTTCTTATTTTTTACCTGCTTTATCAATCCCATTAGATTTCCAAGGCAGGGATTATCTCATGAGATATTTTGCTCTCAAGTATGTCTCGATATAAAAGACCCTGATCTCATTTAGAGTCTGCTCACTCCTGTAATAAAAAGTGAGGCTAATAAAGGGTTCACAATAGTAGTATTTCTATCACTGTCATTGGAGACTATTCTATAGACCAGTACTTCTTACTCAAAGGAAGTTTTCATTTTCATGTTTTATTACACCCTTTCCCTTTCTTTCTCTGCACAACTCTTATCTGTTCTCAGCTGCTGAGAACTGAACACTTCTATACCTCCAAATTCCACTTATCAAAGATTTATAAGTTAGATTAATATTTCATCACCTCTTAAGTTAAATACACTGATTTCTCTATCTAAATCCTTCTTCAAATACTCCTCAGCCCCTTGATTTTTGTGGTTTGCCTTTGGCAGCATTTCATGCATAGGTACCCTTTTTTTCAGACAGTCCAAACAAAATATCACCAAGGTAATTGATGGCCCTAAAAAATACTTCACAAAGAACTGAAACAGCAGAGCGTTCTTATTTATCCTGAACATACCATGCTACAGGAAAGAAACATGGTTCTCCAGTGACAGACCACAAGCCACACTGCTACCAGTTTTAATACCTTTCTCAGAACAGCTTCATGGTTAAAGTGCAAAATAAATGTTTGATATCTAAAGTAGAAGGATTCCTTGTGCCCTTCAGATGCTGAGCCAGTGAGTAAAGCACAACAGGAACTTCTTTGTCAACACCAACATCCGGCCCTCATGCTGCTGGGTGCCACAACTGATTACACTTTACAGACATATGAGAACTGGTAACAGCAGGTCCAGGTAGGCTCTGCCTTCCCTGACCTTTTACAGGCTTTGATTCAAAATTTGATTCACAGCTCCTAAGTGTTTTCTTTTATGTGGATTTGTGTATGAAACACTATGCCAAGCAAAAAATGTTTGTGATGACGAAGTGATGGACTTCTTTTTCACACAGAGCTATTTTCTCAAGGTCAGATCCTGTTCCCAGTGAAATCTGGAAGAGATTTACAATGGATTGTAGTGATACTGTATTTAAGGCTAGGTTCTCTTCTCAGGGCTTAGCTTTTGTGTATGCAACAAAATAAGTGGTCCAAAACAAGCATTGCATATGTGAGCCTTTGTAAATTTTCTTATGACTCCTCGTACTATTTTTGTAACTGCACGTTAGAGCTGGAAGTACAGGAACATACTCTAGAAGAATCATCTACCTAAAATATTTAGGAAACAATAATCACTGACTATCTAAACTGAGATGAAAAGCAGCTTCACTTTCCTGTGATTTGAGTGACTTTTATTCACTTTTGCTTCCATTCTGTTTTCCTTTCTTTCCTTCTTGCTCCACCTCCATCATTTTTTCCTCTCTGTACCTTTCCTCTCATTTCTTTCATCTTAATCCTTACATAAGAATATAAATATCCTTCTGCCCTTAAGAAGATACAAGGGCATTTTGTGTTTTCCAGAGCACATTTCTGCTGAATAGTATGGCACATTCTGATGTAGCTCAATAATGGCTTCTCATAGATACTATTGCTGAGATTTCTAGAGACTCCAGCTCTGAACAGTCACTTGGACAGATTCTATGCTCACGACAGCACTAATGACCGGGAAGATTAAAAAGTGGAGCAGCCACTGTCGGTGGTGTTCAGCTGCCTAAATGTGTCTAATGATGAGATACCCTGGGGTACCTGAGAGATCCACACAGAGCAGGCAGACATGACAGAAGGACCCAGCACCCTTCTGCCTGCATTTGTTCAACAGAATCAAGCCTTAGGTACCACTGTACAAGTAAGGTGAACTGCTGTATAAGCTGTGTTCCTGGAACTAAGTCTCTTATGGGACCCACTATATATACCATTATGTAAGGGATTTTATTTATCATATATTTATCATATATCTCTACATATAAATGCTTAGATTTACGTGTCTTGGTTTAAAGCTGAATTTCATTAATCTTGTTCTGAATGGCACAAGAGGCAATGTGATCACTGTCATATACTATTCACTAAGGATTTCTTATTACTGGGTGACAATTTTCATGCCAAAGCAGTGTAGGCTTTTAAGAAGATATAAAAAAAAAAAAAAAACCTACCATGACAAGCAAAACCAAACAACCTGCTACTTCATGAACATTTATACAGGAAAGGAGTGTCTATAATTGATTTCCAGGCACACAACCAAAATCATACCTGTCATGGGTTCAGCAGTAGCAGTCATTTTTCCCTTTTCTTGGTAGTTGGTGCAGCACTGTGTTTTTGACTTGTGGCCTGGGAACAGCACTGATAACACCAATGTTTTTAGTTATGGC
>JAOEHY010027101.1:0-19687 GCA_025447955.1 Psilopsiagon aurifrons | reverse complement strand
AGACTCAGAATTAGTATCTTTTTTTTTTTTTTTTTCTTCTTTTCCCCCCAGTAAGACATAAAAGATGTCAGCAGAGAATCTGTTGTAAGGTGGTCTTTTGTAAGTCTGGGACAGGACTTCCCTGAATTCATTTCAATATCAGAACAAAAAAGAAGGGGAGAAACAAACCTGTGAATTTGGCATGGAGAGTTAACTACAGCCTTTGCTGAATGAAGGCAAGTCAAGCTAGATATAGATTGGTGTAAATCTATCTTAGAGCTCACTATGATAGTGGTGCTTGAACTATTTGTACTCACTGAGCACCAAATTTATGTGATTTGCTGGCAATATAGCTTTGATTGTCAAACACAGAATTTGAGTTAAATAGCTTGCCACAAGGTTAATGCATGTTGTAATAGAAACACCTGACAGGAGATCATACCAAGGTATAAATGGGTGCTGTCCCATTAGTGCCACACCAATCCGTTCTTTGCAGGAATACAGCCCATGAAATGTAGCAAAAGTGTTTGTTAACAGCAAGCAGTGTTTGACTTGCTTTTATCACACTGTGTAGCATTTCTCCTAGAACACAGTCCTTTACATTATGTTTTTAATACTGGGAGTAAATTGCCATGAGATCTAAGCGGGACTGCAGTCTATCATGTCAACCAGTTAATGGTGTAAGTCGTCCTTTTTGTTGTGCTTTTGTTTGGTGTTTTTGGTTTTCTTTTTGTGCTCCCCTCTCTGTATTCTCTTGCCTCATATTTCAGGGACCATATTTTGATTTAAGAGTTGTACATCATGTAGCGCAGTGGTGTTCTGATGCATCACTTGTAAATGTTACAGTAATGGCACTAGCAACTACAGACAAACGAAAAAAGTCACTACCACTGCAGATCACAGACGTGTCAGATAGGAAACAGACAAAGAGTGAAGCATTAAGCAATAATTTCCCTAGTTAGTAAAACGAAAACCCACAGTACATTAGCAAAACATATTAAAAAAAAAAGGAAAAGATATATATATCTGTCTCATCATTGCTGAAGCTAATCAAAACCACCATTGATTATCAATTTTATTTGAAATTTTCCCATGAATTCGTAATGTAGGCATTCCCTTTTAAATCAAGCTGCATAAAAGCATTTTCCATTGTGACTTTTATTTTTGGTAAAAATGTTTCACATAATTAGAACCTAAAATGCAAATAATAACATACAAACCAAACAAAAACAGGTTCAGGAAAACAAGATAATTTGTTGTGCATTGTTTTGGTTTTTAGATTTCATTAAATATAAAAAAAATCTTTTTTTTTTTTTTTTAATATAGATTTATTTGTCTTTCAGTTCCCTGTCAGAAAACAAGACAAGTTATATACGGGTGAACTTTTTCACTCAAAGGATAAGCTTTCTAGGCAAATAGCCTTTCAGTGTAACACCAAACCATCCCCATTTGCTTCACCAGGTGATGAATACAATGCTAATTAATGTTCTTACAACATGTAAAGCTTAAACTACTCCCTACTGAAATTAATGAAATGCCATCTATTGACTTGAGTGCATGTTGAATTGGTCCCTAAAACAGACTGATGAAAACAGGAGGGAATCTATCCTTGGTTTCTGCCCTGGACACCCCTGAAATCGTTGAAAACCCTGACATTAACCTCAGCCTCTGGACCAGCAGTTTCTGCTCACACATTAAAAGCAATTTACTTCACCAAATTAGAGAAACTTGTGCAGATGGGATGGAGAAGCATTGGTGCTGTTATCCAGTAGAGGAAGACTGTCTTCAAATGCATAAAATCACTGAACCTTCCTCTCTGACTGGAAGGCTTACCTATAGTTCTTCTCTCTTCTGCCACAACAGACATGGCCAGGACAACAGAATAACAGAAAGTTCATCCATTTGAAGCAGTGCAGGAAATATATGGCCCCGCTCTCACATCCCAGTCTCCTGCAAATGACACAGCTGCAGTGCTGACACTCCCCCAAGTATGCTTACCTTCCATGACCCCATGTGGTAGCTTCTGGTCTCTACCCCAGAATTCCCTTTTCAATTGCAAAAATAACTTTGAATTTCCATTTAATAATTTTATTTTTTCCATGTCCAATTGCAAAATAATGTGTACAGCCTTAGGCACCAAAGCTCTCCCCTCAGAAGCACCCTGTGCTCCCCATGTACACACCTTCCACCCAGGGACCCTCACAGTCCATGCAGCATAGCCTGTGGGATAGGAGATGAACTCTGTCAGGAATGGAGATTTTAGGCTCCTGAAGAATGTCATAGCCAATGATTGGAAGAGAGGTGTGTGGTAAAACACCTCTCACCTCCCTTAAAAGAAGTGAGACATGCATTCAATTCAAAGAAGAGATGTACGAGACAGCCCCTGATGAGGGGCCCTGGCTACCAGATGCCAGATGATTGAAGGCAGCGACCTGCAATCTTGATCAGGAGTTGGAGCTCGATATATGGCCAAGATTTTCTGAGAAGCCCAGTATTCAGTGTGGTTTTTTTTTTTCTCTTCTCTCATCTCTCCACTTTTCTTTATGAAAACACTCTTTGAGGTGCATTACACTTGTATTTCATCATACAGAATGGCTGAGGTGCCCTGGAGGTCCAATAGTCTACTCTTTGAGGCAAAGACTGCTAAGTTACCTCCTCTTTTTTTCCAGCACCCTCCACATTAAGTGATTTAAATGGCAAGTAAAAGGACACTGATAATAGGACACAAGTAATCTGAATTTGATAAAGGAAATAGCAGGCACAATAACTTCAGCTCATGCTTGCTACTGTTTTTCCCTTCATTACTGTCAAATACGGAAGTCTCACTCTGGCATAAATCACTCTCTTTCAAAAGTTTTCTTTGGTAGTTTTGTTGGAAAAAAAAACATCATTTAAAAAAAAAAAAAAGATAAGAAGGAACCAGTAAATTTATTGTGGGTATTGATTTGTACTCTTAGGAAATCAGGCTGTTTTCATTACATCACGTTCCTCTGTATTTGCTATCTCTGACTGTCAGAAGCACCACACCACTAAGGACATGGAAAAGAATATCTCATACAGAGAGTTACTTTGGCTCATGCGTAAAATTCAGCACGTGAATTTTCTACTGCTGAAAACAGTATTTTACAATGGAAACATGAAATGAAAAAACACTGAAACAAAGTCTGCTTTCTTGCTTACTGCAAATATAGGGAAGCCTCCATTTGCATTGGGTCATAAATGCATCGTAGGTTTATATGCAGGATTGAAGCTGGAAGTTACAGATTAGCAAGGTGAGATGGCAAGAAACTGTACAAACATGTACCGAGCTCAGGTTTGTAAGACCATTATAGGAGTATAATAGCTAAGATGGTTTCTTTTCTCCTAGTTAGAGGTGGCCTGTGCCCTCTGGCTCAAGTATGATTTTCCAAGTATAGCAAAGAAGTATCTCTAGAAGTAGTCCTGCAAAATGCAAACTCCAATTATGTGTTTGCTCACATCAAAAACATTATTCCTACAGATAGCCTTAGATGAGGCAAAGTATGGTCTAACCTTAATATAAAGACTCTGCTGAGTGTTCACTTAACTGGGTTTTGTCAATGCACCGATTTTTTGAATCCTGTGAAAGGGTAGGAGAAATGAAATCTGGAAAATAAAGACCCAAGGTTTCTTTTTCAGCCTTCCTAGGCTGGCCCTACAGTTCTCATTTTGGAAAAAGGGTGTTTAGCAACTGCAGCAGAAGTTTGGAGCAGTAATGTCTTAATTAAAATGGAGCCCTATCCTGTCCTCTTATGAGGGGCACTTTTGCTCCTTTTAGGACAGCAGAAGTCAGTTAGATCATATAAGGTTGTTTTAAAAATCGATAGTAAATAAGAGGCACTGTTGCACTTGGCAAGCCATTAGAAAGTGAAGCTTGTTGCATCCCGTTCAGAAGTTCTCATGTTGTTAGCTGTGCCTGCACACAACGCATTTTCCTTCAGAAGGTTTAATCTGGAACACAGAGAAGGATTTGTATTAGACAAAGCACTAGACACACTGATGAAACCCCCACTGCTAACTTTGCATTTTCCAGCTTGGGGCCCCTCTTTTGCTCCTGTCCCTTGCCTTCCCCATCTATTTAGCTCAGCAGTTATTCAGCATGGAAAAAGAAAAGAGTCAGAAAGTAAAGATTAATAATCTACCCTGACGAAGAAAATGAGAGAGCAATGTTTAACTTCTGTCTGTTATCTCTCTTTTTTGAGATTTTAAAAAATTGTTTAAGACTTGTAAAACTCCATATTCTTACAAGTTCCTATGAGGCAGACAAGACACACAAAAAATATCCCCTCAGATTTCCCCAGAGTGAACAAACTCATATCCATCAGCCTCTTTGTGTTCAATTTGTTCTCCAGATCCTTGCCCATCTTGATGTATCCATGTGTCTTGTGTCCAGGGGAGCAGAGCACTCCAGATGTGTCTCACCGCTGCCAAGCAGAGGAGAAGGATCACCTCCTTTCAACCTGCTGGCAATACTTTGACTATATGTAGTCCAGGAGGCTGTTGGCCCTTCTTGTAAGAGCATACTGTTGTCTTAAAGTCAACCGGCTGATCAGGACCAGCATAGGTCCTTTTCTTGCTAAGCTGCTTCCTATCCCCCATTTAAATAAAACAGCTATGATAATAATAGGAACAGCATACAGACAACTCTAATTAGCAGAATTATATCAATATTTCCTTTCCCAGTCAGGAAGCCAGACACACTGAGAGCAGTTCAGCAGGGGAGAGATGTGGCCCTACTTCCTCTGGGGAATCAGGGGCTGGGACTGCCAGCAAAAGCAGTGAGACTGCCTCCTGTATTTATTTTCCATAAGGCGAAGGGAGTGTTTGCTCATCTGCTGTGCCTATGTTTAAACTGACTTTAGGAGTCTAATTGCCTGGTGTTTTCTGGAGTGTATTTGCTTGCTGTCTTGACTTGGTTTGGACCGGAGTGTGTTTGTTCTGAGCAATTTTGGAGTTTGTTTGCTTTAAGGGAATGTGGGGATTTATCTAGACTGAAACTTGTGGTGTGCCTGCGCCAGCTGCTTCATACAAGGAGTTTCTCCTCCCTTGGGCACCATTTTCTCTGGAGCTTTGTCCTTATTTTTCCTTTATGCGGGCAAGGATGCCTCATGCAGAAAGGGGTCACTATTTTTTCCCCTGTTTGATGTCCATTTCAAAAGGAGTTCTTTGGGAAGAAAGGAGAAAAAACCATTTAAGATCATTTCTAAACAACTCCTTGATGTTCTTCCAAAACAACAAACTGGATCCATTAATTTTTTATTTTTAAATGTAAGCACAGGACTTCCAAAACTGAACAAATAGACACAAATTTATTTTCTGGGAGGAATATGTGAATTGGAACTGATAAACAGAATATTTAGGATTAACTACTTGTAGCCAAAAGGATTATATCAACAAATAGCCTGCTGCTGGTAAGGAAGACCCTAGTTTTTTACAAGCAAATTTGCTTATAAAAAAAAAAAAAATAAACAAAACCCAAACAAACAAAAACCATAAACAACAAAACCACAGACAAAAGCTCAGAACTCAACAAAACCTGGACGGAAAAGGTGAAAAAATTGAGTGGCAGGGACGATGAAGAGGAAAAAAAAAAAATCACTGTTTCTATTTGCTCTTCTCATCAGCAGTAACATGCCAGGGAATTTTCAAAAGAATAGAAATCAAAGCAAAACAGAATAAGAAACCAAAGATATTTTTATTGTTATGGGAGTAACCTTAGCACTATTAATTCTCCACAGTCAGAATCTGCCACAGTTTTTTCAGGATCTGAGGAAAGAAGCGTCTATTGCTTCAGTGTAGCTTTTTTATTTTAATTGTTTGTTTGCTGAATTGCATTGTGAGTGATTAGACAGGAATACATTAAGCAAAACAGACCAAGGAGGCAAAAGAGGAGCCCTAAACTTTCTTAAAGGCAACTAATAAAGGAAGAGAGCTCTGAAGGATCACCTGTAGCTTGGTGAGTGAGGAAAGGTTTTTTCAAGGAGGTGAATCCCCAGTCTCCCCTTGAAAGGTCTGGGAGAAAGGGATCCTTAAAACGTAAAGATAGCTGAAGCTGTGTATGTGGCTTGACTGCTTACAGAAGAATAACGCGCAATTACATGTTTATTTGCAATTTATCAGTCAGCCACTAGATGGCTCTGATTATTGCACGCAGTTTCAGGCCGCTTCAGTCTCTGGTAAACAAAGGAGGCAAAAGTGGACTTAAAGAGGTTTAGAAGGCTTTTTATATAGATCTCGTTTACATTTTCTGTGTTGCATAAATATACTCTTTTTAAAATGCCCATTACCCTTGTATTACAGCAATATAATTTTTTTCATATGTACAGTCTTCCTGTTATCACAAAAGATTCAGGCATGTTTCTCCTCCATCTTGTAACTTTCACATTGAGTAAATAAGCATTTCATTTTCTTCTTTACACCAAATGAAAGCAATTTTAAGATTCCACATGGTAGGTATTGTATCAGTTTAACAGAATACAGAACTGAATTTTCAAGAAACAATGATATTTATTTACACATGCCAGTTAATGAATGAAATAACTTTAAATAAATAATAATTGTCTTCATTGAAAATGCTAAAGTAGTTCTCATGACTGTGCAATAAACAGTGGAGAACGATATACTGGCCAAAATTCAGTTGAGGTCATAGTGTGCATCACCCATCCGAAATCTCCTGGAGTTTTTGATTGAAAAGATATACAGAGCTTTATTCCTAAATGAAGTATATGATGTTATATAGGCTAAGCCTTTCCAGCTATGAGCGCTGATGATAAGGAAAATACACTTATGGACATATGATTGGAGATCTATGAGTCTGTTTTTTGTGTAACTCTGTAAATATAATGGCCAGCTCTCCACTGCCTTTTACTTGCAAAACCATGAACAGAGAGTTTCAAACTGTGTATAAAATGGAATTACTTTGGACCTGAGCTAGATGTGGCCATATAATTTAAAACAAGAGGGAAACCTAAACAATGTACTGAATACAGTGGCATGTTTACTTCAGGATCTGTTCAATCTGTAGCTGTCTTTTTGTGTTCCCTATGGGTCTGAACAGGAAGCAATATCTGGAAAAGTAAGGAACCAGTCTTGGCACTTTGTAAAAATCTACAGGCTTAGCTGTTTACTTTCCTGAAAATATTCCCTCCAGAGCAGACAGAACCTGAGTCTGACAACCCAAGTGCCACCTCCAATTTCACCAATTCCTTAATAATGTTCTGGAGTGGATTAAAGCCTCTGGGATGCGTTAAATATATCACTTCATCATGATAATGATAATTTGAAACGTTTATTCATTGCCATTGTTGGCAACAAATTTTTCTCTGTGCTGTGCCAGCCGCACTGAAGGAAGGTGTCTCCTATTCGACATTGTGATTAAGTGTGCTGGGGTGTCAAACTAGAAAGGAACTTCTTGGTAGAGAGCAAAAGTGATAGAAATAGGAACCGAGATTCTCAGGGAGATAAATATGTAGGAGAGATTTATTGATGAAGCATAGATAGTGCTAAGAGTAGAAGTTAAAATAGCAGAAAATGAGGTTCAAGGGAGTAAATTGAGGGAAAAAATTTGTACTACAGGGAGAAGTAGCAAATGGAAAGTGTGTAGCCATGATAACAGAATATGAAAAACATGGGCAAGAAACTGACATGTGAAGCTGTAAACATCTCCTGGTCTTCCCGTGTGGGTAACCCATTTTAGCAATTTACTTGCAGTGCCGTTGCTGGAAATGAAATCTGGTATGGCTTTGAAATGGAGTGGGCCACATGTATTGCCACTATAATCCCGCTGGTGTCACCACAGACTGTGAAGTTCCTCTGGGAAGAGCACACTTGGATGTTGCACCTGCAGTTAATAAACCACAGCACATCTCAACCCCTCTTTCCTGATCAAAGGCAGTGGCCCATGATGAACCAGACAGAACAGCTGGCTTGAGGCTTTTGTGGCTGCTGTTAGGAAGAAGCTCACCAGCAAACTTAGCTCCCCTGCTTAGCTGGTATAATTCTTACTCTCTTCCTCAATTTACATCTACCACAGATATGGCAAAAGCAGTAAATACTTAGCTTTAGCAGCTTTCACTCTTGTTATTTAACTCAATGATAGTTATTAATAATGATATTAAAATCAGTGTCAGTAGCATAAAAGATTGTATTTTCTTGGATGCGTCTACATATAAGGTTTGTAACAACACAATTGTAATGAGCTTTGATGGAGAAAGTCTCAGCTAATTCTGTGCTATTGAAAGGCAATAATTCAGTGAAGAAAAAAAAATGGATGGAAAAGGTGTCATCTAAACTAAACATAAAGAGGATCATCTCTTACAAGAGTAAAGCCAGATGGATAGACTGCAGTTTGTGTTACAAGAGCATAAACTTGAAGTAACTATTTCTGCATTCATGAAGCTGGATCAGAGCTCATTGTGGCTCAACTGCATGCTAGATCTCATTCAAACCCAGGGCATGATTCTTATCACTGTCTTAGTTTAATACTGACCACAGAATTACAGCTCTAAAGGTACTATAATTAAAACCAAATTACTCAAGGTACCTAGGTAACAGATTTCCAACTACTACAATACTGCAGTAGATAGCAGGGCAACCTGGATTATCCTGATCCAGTAGAATTAGGATTAGGTGCTTCCTTTGTAACTGAAGCTCAGTCCAGAGCATATGTTGCACCTGCCAAAGAAAACTTCAGTACCTCCAGGTCACATAATTAACACATTTACCGCCTAAAAACTGCTGAGGACAGGGGTCTACCCAACCATGACTTAAATGCCTTAGTCATTGCTATAGGCAGGCAGGTGAGGCACGCTTTCATTTCAAAGTCAGAAGGGGGAAAGCCTATTTATTCAGAAGTCAACAAGAGTAGCCTTCAGTCTCTTCTAATGTAGTGGTTAGACCTGCAGGGATCTTCAGATAATACTTTCAAAGCAAATCCTACCTATATGAAGAAGTCTACCCTATCGTTCAACAGGCTATGTCAAGCTTGACAATATTTAACAGACTGATAAATTTTTGACTATTCTTAGTTAATCCAAGGTAAGTGGGAGAAAGATTAAAACTAAAGGTGAATATTCAACCTAGCAACAATGTCGTCCACCTAGTAAAAATATATCTTGTCAGCAACTGAAAGCAACAGATTGGGTCTTAAGCTCTGTTCTCATGATCCCGAAGCATCTACGGTACGCAGAGAAAAATAAGAAGTTGGCCTTCTTTACACTGGTCATTGCAATGATGTTAAAGGTCCCCCTATTCGTATCTTGTCTGACCAGTGAATTCCTTCAAATTAGGCTGTTTTTCTAGTCTAGCAATTGCTTTCAGAGAAATCAACATCACAGCCAAGTGCAAAACTCAACTCTACCTCAATAATTTTTTCACATAAGTACCTGTAGAGAAACAGCCACAGCCACAGCTCAGCAAATCAAGCAATTTGCCTCCTCTGGGAAAGAAGAAAAAGAAAAAGATTATAGCTGTCCTGTCTAATCTGAAATATTTGAGACATACTGAATAACTGCACTGATGAGACCTATGATTTCCATGAGAAAATGAGACATGTAGGCTCCCTCTGGGAAGGTGTTTGACTTCAACAGGAACATGCACGTTCCCCCAGGCTTGGATGTGACTGGCAATGCACCATCGATCCGTAAACCGACTGATTTCTTATCCTGCTTGCCATGCACAGTGTTATCACTGAAGTAGCTGTTCCACATTTAAAGTAAGAAGCCACTGCAGACCAGCTCTGCTGGGGGGTCATGAGTGTATCTGATATCCTAGATGCCATATTTGAGGAAAGGAGAGAAGATTAATGCTTTTCAAAAACTTACATCTGCTTATGCTGTACTCATTTCAACATTTTTGTGGGGTCTATCAATCCTTTGCTTTCCTCCAGATATTTATCGGCCATGAAGACAAGTCAGAGAAAGAGTTGTTCCATCCCAAATCCCTTCCTACATCCCCTCTCTACTTTCTGTATCCCCCACATTGAGAAAAAAAATGAAATTTTTACTGCACAATTAAAATAATAAAAACTAAACTGATATCCAGGTGAACCATCAGGGATAGTTTGACAATCTTCCGCATTAAGAAGACAAAAAAAGTAGTAAATTAAAACATACTGGACAATCTAAGTATTAAACAGTGATACATGCCTCACATCTGAGCTGGTACCCCAATGTTTTAGGCTTTGCTGAAATGCTCTGCTCTGATAGACCGATTTCAGCTATCCACTAACAGAATTTGTCGCCTCCTTTCCTCCTCCAACAGTGCTGATTAGCCATTAATGCTGAATCACTGGACTATCTGTCCTAGAATTTGGGATAAAATAAATGATAAAAGATCAGCCAATGAAAAAGAAAATAAAAATAAAAAGGCATAAAGTCAAACCAAAGTACTGTTATATATCTTTTACGGGAATATTCATTACCTCTTGTGATGCAGATCACAAAACTGGGATAGCGAAGTTCCAGTTTGACTGTTATTTCACCATTTGGCACTAGTCAATACACTCCATATCTCTCTTGGTCAGGTTCCTTATCAAAAGGAAAATCAAAACCCCAAAATAAGACAGATCACGAATCTCAAATCCCATTATTGAAATTTGTAAAATGGTTTAACATCTATCGCCTACATTTTATTAGAGTTTGGTAGGTTAGCAACAGTCCAGGTATGAATTCCATGTTTTCATCTGAAAACCTATAGACAGTGGGTTAGAGGTGGAGAGAAAACAATGCTCTAGAGGAATGATTGAACGGTGAAGGAGGCAAATAGTGGACGGATAATTAGAAGGATTTTCATCACTGGAAGTAAATAGCCTGTTCACTTCAATTTCAGGCCAACAAAAATGGAAGTGTGTGGGTTAAAAAAATACATGAAGCACAAAATGTAGGAACTTGTCTTCCAGCCCATTGTTTGGTGACAGATGACTTTGTAAATGTCACACAACTTTTTCTCTTCCATATGAAAATAGAAAGAATCTGATCAATTCCTCCCCACTACCCCCACTTCCCCAGGCAACTTCTGCAACCAATGCAAAGCATAGCATTCAGTGTCAAAGCGTGTTACATGCTGCTATCTCCTAATAATATTAAAATGAAAATGAAAGTAGGTCCCAAAAAATCTTTAAATCAATCCTAATGTGATCAAATTGGATATCTCCTTTCTTTTCTTCCTCCCTTATCTCTTCCCTGTCTCTTGAGCTTTCACTACAGCATTTTGTTCGTAGCAATGGATTAAATTCTCACATTGCTGATTGGTGTTCAGTTTCTCAAGTTTGTCATACTTATTCTGTTCAAAGGCTTGCTGTACCTATCTTTTTGATGTGATTTCTTTTTTGCTTTCTGACCTGGAGTTGCAGCATGCTTTTGCTGTAATTGTCTAATTGAACTAACCTTAAGAAGGTAAGAACTTTTATGGAAACAAGGAAGTAACTTCTGGCTCTTCTGGCCTAGGGATATTTTCCAGACCTTGTCTTTGCATAGCTACCCTCAGTGCTTACCAGAACCATTACTTCTGGTTACTTCCTCCCTGGTTTTGATGCTGCTATGAAATAACCAGAATAAAGGTGTCCTTTGACAATTTTCTAATTCCCATCTGCATTTGACTTATTCTGGATAAACAAAGGCATTTGAAGAAAGCTGGAAAATTGTACAAAATAGTTGCCACATAGCCCTTTTTTTTAACCCCTCCGTATAAAAGAAACTTATAGCTGGCTTTTTATGATCAAACATTGAGTAGTCGACTAAATTCTTTTTAATGCATCATAATAGCCTGGAAGGCTAATGTTATGGTACGCAAGCAAAAAACTTCGAAGTCCTGGTCAATGATTGGCTGATTATAAGAACATTCTTGCAACAAGAACTTGGAGCAGTTCAGTAAGAAGGAGAAGAGGGAATTGGTAGTGGTGGCTTTAATTATTAATGTAGCTTACTTTGCACAGATGAAAAAAATATCGAGCATTGGATACCAAAATATCACGTTAAATGAACAACCAGCCCTTAAAAACTCCTTTCAGTGGAATTCCAGAGAGGTCATGGCTCATACCTATCATTATTAACTAGTTTTAACAAGTACCTAGGGAGAAAAAATAAACACAAAATCATTACTGAGAGTATTTTCAGATGACAAATTTGGGTATAGCAGTAAATAATGAGCAAAATAGATGACTGACTTAAAGCTCTCTAGATTGTTTGGTAAGTTGGGTGTAAGCAAACAATTGGGACCAAGTGTGCTATTACAAATCCAGGGAAGAAAAAGAATTAAAGCTGACTACACAAACAAAAGGACAATGCAAGGGAGTAGTGACTCAATTTTTAAGCATGACTATAAGTGCTGCTCTTCCAGATTCCCTTTGTAAAATCTTTTTCACATCAGGGTTCAGACATAATTTTTCTTATATGTCACCATACAAATTCAGTACTATATTTGATTTGACTTGGCAGAGGTAAACCCCATGCAGAGACTTGATTAGTTTGTAAGCATCTACCTAAAGAAGATTGTGGACAAAGTTGTTGCAGTGTTCAAAGGCCTGTTGTTAAAGCTACAGAAATTCAAACTGAAAAAAAAGCATAGATTTAAACTGTAAGATGATTAACTACAGGAGCTATTTACCAAATGGGATGATAGATTTTACATCTCTAGGTGCTCTTAAAATGGGTTTGCTTTTCTTTCTTTTCTTCAAACATTGATTTTGGACTCAATGTAGGAATTAAAATAAGGAACTCCCAGGGCTTAATTTGTGGCAATAAGTTTTCCTTTATAAAGAGAGCTAAAGAAATTACACTGTCAGCAATGCCTTGTTTGGCCCAAGATTTAAGCAACTGGAAAAGTAACTGTGAGGCATTCACCAGACGTATTTTACACCAAGCCCAATTCGGCTAACTGCAGACATGGCCCAGAGGGCTAAGGGATGAACTATTAATTGTCTATCTGCCTTTCAGGTAACACCTATTTTCCCTGATATGGTGAATCTTTTCAACTTAGTCCAGAATTTGGCACTGCTTAAAGCTATTTATTATGATTTAAAAAAAATCCTCAAGTCTCATGACACAGCTGCTTTTGTCACAAGAAAAACCTGAGCACAACATGTTCCTGTTGTGAATCTTGGTAGGTTAATTGAGCTCCACAACACTTGCAATGGGGTTTGAGATGCTTGAATAAAAGTGATAAATATTGGGTTAAATTACTGTTGATATTCTTTAAAATCTTTCAGGTACAGTATCACCCAGTTAGATATCCTGAGAACATTAGCAGAGTATTGGTCCAAGTTATACATCAACACTTTTCTCTCCTCAACCTTCTTTTCTATTAGAACAGATATTTTTTTATTTCATAGATTCAGCACTGAATCATTAGGGCTGGAGTGGAGACCATAGTGGGTGTCATATCTTGTGCTTGTGCTTCACAGCAAGACTGAATTCATTTTCCTTAAGCCATTACTGTTAGACTGATTATAAGTCCGCCCTTGAAGGCTTCTAAGTGAAAGTGGTTTTGTGACCTCCCTTGGCAGTTTGTTCCATGGCTCTAGCTATCCTAATAGTTATAAAGTTTGTCTTAATTATTAACTTAAATTTCCTCTTTGTTGCAGCTTCATCCCATTACTTCTTGTTCTGACCTTGGTGACTAATTAGAATAATTGGCCCCTGACCTCCTTCTATTATTCTTTATGTATTTGGAAGAGAGATGGGTGTAGACAAGAAAATGTGGAATGATATCCTAGTGCCTTGACAGTCTCAGGAAAACATACAGCCTTGGAACTTCTCTTTGACTTATAGCAAGGTTAAAAGCCACATGTAAAAGTTAGAACACATGTCCATCTTTACAGAAGCTTCCTTGTACTAGGGCTGCTATGTAGGTTGATCAAATTGTCCATCTCAGCAAGCCAAAATGGGCTTGCTGAACTGAACTGAACTTACAACTACTTGATTACTCAAGTCACATCTTCCCTTACTCAGCCACAGAGGTAATGGTGGGACATTCGAAGCTTAGGGTAGTACAGGGATTTCCACCAGAGGAACTTGCCTGGAATTCACTGCTAAACTACCTGAACAGTGCCAAATCTTAGCAATCCATCCAAGAAAGGTGGGATTTCTCACCATCCCTGTTTTACTGAGGAAGAACAAAGAAAATCTGGTTTGATGCTCTGAGATATTTTAGGATATATTTTTGTTTGTTTTAGTAGAGAAGATGAACCCATGACTTTCCCCAAGTTTCATTTTCTTATGTTAATCACATCCTTCCCCTCCCTCTGAAATTTAGCATTTGATTTAAAGAGTCAGCATCTTCTCCACAGTCACAGGTATAGGTTGTTTTTTATTGGACTCCTTAATTTCTGTGATTAAGGTTTGTTCAGATTAAAAATATTTGTCTTTTCTATGGCAGTCTTTTGTCTGGGTAGTAACAGCTGACTATTTAAAAGAGTCATTTTTAGTAGTTTTACTGCTTCTGTTGTCTTACTAGAGTAGACTTTGGAAGAGTCAGAGACCATTTCTTTCCCACAGAGTTTATAATTTCTGTTCCGTATAACTGGCATGTACTTAAAAATTTTCTAATGCAATGAGCTAAAATTGTATCCAAAAGATACTCATGACCCTGGGATCATACAAACTCTGGTAATATCTCATTTCAGAGCATTAGTATGTCATGTACCCTCAGTCCTCTGATCCAGCAAATATGATGTTTTTAGAGGAAAATGAACTTCTATCTTAATCTTACTGGTTTAGCACCCAGTAATTAGATCAGCCATTGACATTGACTCAAGTTGCCTTGCAAAGCTGTAGAAATTAGGTCTTGTTAATAAGACTTACAGTGCCACTCATAAACAATTTTGCATTATCAACTAATGTGTTTTTCAGAAATTAATAAAATTATTTTGTAGCTGTTGTATATTTTTTGTTCCTATTATACTCTGTGAAGGAGTTACATAGGGTTGCTATATTACTCATGGACAAAAATATATATTTACTCCAGTGTTATTGTTTGTTCCATCGTTTTTGTACTGAGGGTAAGAATAATGGTTTTCTTTATACCCTTCTGTAGCAGTTTCATTTTAAAGACTTTTTCTGCTTCCCTTTATCTGTAGAGATATAATATTGTGTTTGGCTGTACTCCTTTGCCACATTGACATTGTTGATGTCAAGGAGATCTGTAACTCATTGATTTCAAGAGGACTATATGGGAGCAGACCTTTCTTGATCTTCTAAATGGTGAAGGAAAATGGTGCATAGAACAGCACACTCAGATTCAGTGGCTAAACTCACAACTGATGTGTAAAGGAATTGAACAAGATTTCCTGAACTTCTGCTCTGTTACCATCATACTTGCCTGGGATAGCACAGCAACAGCATGTTGAATTCTTGGTCCTAAATTAGGTAGCTAGAGAAGTAAATCTTACCAGTAGGACCAGATTTCATGTCCTGCTTGACAGTTGTAACAGAAGGTAACTTCTGAGTTACAGCACCTTATCATTTATGGCATGTCACAAAATATTAACACACTTGAGTGTGATTAAGTGACACATCATAATAACTTATCATATACCTTGAAGTAAATCAGAAGTCAGTGCTAGCCTTGTTTGATGATCTCAGCTCCTACCAAACATGAAAAAATATCATAGTTTGCCAGCTAAGCCAACATGTCACTAAGGCATCCAATGAAAAGCTTCTATGAAAAGTAATAATTAAAATGCAATGGAAATAGCGCTATCAAAGGTAAAGAACTGTGTAGCCATCAACATAGTTCTTGCTTGTGCACTACACATTCTTCTGAAATGCAATGATAGCATTTGCACACATCTTAACTTGGTTATTGAAGAGGGGAACATAAGCAAAAGGTCTGAATTCCTCTTGACTGATGGTCATTGTCTTACCATAGGAAGGAGTTTGCCAAACTGATCTATGGTCATGCAAATATGTTTGCTGTAATTTGAAATAGACCAATGAGAGAGATATTTTTTTTTTCTCTTTTTCTTTGTTCACAGTATTCTTTAGGGCTATTAAGATCCATTTGATAAAGTAAAATAAATTTCTCTCAAAACTATATGCTCTAAAAAAATAAAATTCTTAAAATGTTACTTACAAGTCCAATACTTATAAAAAGAACACTAATCCCTTTTATTTTATCAAAATAATGATTTTTGCTTCCCCAACCCTATTTTTACTTGTTCATTTCCTGATCATTGAAAAAGATTGCAGGTTTATGGATTTTTTTCCATAACGTACAGCAAACAAGAATTCTGAAGATTTTTGATGAAAAGGAAAATAAAATACCTATTTTTCAAAAGTCACACTAAAATGTAGACTTTCCCAACAAGCTTTTATCTCTATTCATTTGAAACCTTCAAAGGGAGGAATCAAACAGTCTTAAGAGTGCATTTTTTATCATTTACATTAGTTACTTTGCAATTCCATATTTCATTATTCTATGCAGCTCGTATCAGGTGTCCTGAGTTTCTTTCTCTTTATATTATGGAGTGTCTTGATCACAGTTTGTCTAAGGTAGAGGATGACTTAGCTTTTCTTCAGAGGATTGCAGCTGAGATCCACATCTCCCAGGAGACCATCTGTGATACAGGGTAAGTGACTCCCAGGAGGACGTCACACAAATTTACATCATTTAGTGTGTTCAGAAATATTTGATAGCTTGTGATGGGGAGCTAAAAATAAAAAAAAAAAAAAAGAAAATAACCCCTCCTCATGTTTCAGTAATGTCCTTTTTGAATTAGTCTGCAGAACCATGAAACTGTAATAGAGACCCATGATCATGGAAGAGACAGTACTGTCTCTGTCTGTAATGCCATGGACACAAATTTATATAAACTTGGTTCAAGGTTCATATATTTAGACAAAATGCACAGTATTCCTGTCTCTCCAAGGCAGACAGGACCCCCAAGATCTACAAATATGTAGTCTCTGATTAAGAATTTAACAGCATGACATTTTTTTAAGCTGAACACTAAGTAGAGGCTGTTAAAGGTTGCATAGAAAGAGATAGCCACATATGGAGAGCCCTCCTGGAGGAATTTGTATCATCCCAAATTTGGAAGAGCAAAAAATTTAATGTTCCTCTTCTTGAAATGCTCCTAGTGCCAAACTAAAGTGAGTAAGTATGTAGAAGTTTGAGACAGTGAGTGTAGCACCTCAAGTTCATAAAAAAATATTGCACTATAAACAAAAATAACTTGTATTGCTATTTTCACTGAGACTCTTCCATTACCATAGTTGGACTCCACATTAACCCCTAAGATGTTCCTAGTCAAATACTATGATACAGTCTAGAGATCTTATCTCTAAATACTGCAAAAAAAAGAAGAGAAAAAAAGTCTACCAGAAGAACATCAAATTGCACCTATTGTTCAGAAATGCAATCGTCATTGCTGATTCTATCAAACATTCTGAACTCCAGCACCCCTGTGGTACATGTACACTCCTAGCTTATTTTTGTACCACTTTCCTAGAAGGCAGCAAAGTGCCATGAAATTATAGATAAAATGAAACTCAAAACAGAGAGAGGTAGTAGATTAGTCATGACCATACAGAAGGTATGTGACAAAGCAGGAACTCATATGAGGATCTCAGTATGATAGCATTGCTTACTTAACTACCTCTACTTCCTGAAACTTCAGACAGGCTGGAATCAACCAAATAAACTAGAGACACTGCATATTAAAAGAAGTCTGCATGGGCTCAAGCCAAGGAAATCAGTTACTTAAACTGTTGAAAGCAGATGGATAAATATCGGTAAGATCTTCACATTAAGTGTTAACTACTTTCAGTTTTTATTTTATCAGTAGAATGAAGGGAAAAAAGAGAAATATTTCTATATTAGGAATAATCAGATTTTTTTTTTTCTTACCAGGAGAAGCTGTAACAAAGGTTCATCAATTATAAACCAAGAAAGACAGCACCAAGAAGAACACTTTGCAGGTTGGGGTTTTTTATTATTCTTCTCCCCCTTCCTTTGGTTCTTTCTTTGCTGTTTTTGCTCTTGTGCTTCTTCCTCTTCCTTTTTGTTCTTCTTCTCTGTGGACCCCTCTGCTGATATCAGATTTCTTGGATCTGTCAGTTTCATTTTCACTATCTAAAACTCATTATTTCTTTTGATGACCAACATTAATTCCTCTAATAATTCTGCTATAAAGAAAGACAGTATGTAAAGGGAATGGCTAATAACTTCCTCTGCTAATGATTCAGACTGCAACAGGAGCTGACATCCTCAGGAGGACATGGCAACAAGTTTTGGAGAACCTTGTGTGGGATCTGCCATGGAAATAAATAGGAGAGACCCTAGTCACAAAGAAAGAAAAGCAAATTCTTCCCTGGGCTGGTGACAGCCCCGTAACTCATTTTCATTTTCTTCTCAAAGGCACAACAGGAAAAGCCTATGAATGGAAAAAGGAGATCCAAGGATTGATGCTCAAATATCATGAAAATGGACCAGATCCTCAGCTGGCGTAAATCAACAGAGGCCCACAGGAATCAGTGTAGTGATGCCAATTTACACCAGGTGAACACCTGGCCCAATAAATCTGTCACACTCTGTATACAGGGGTGAGTGAGGAGAAGGGATGTACTATGAATTAGTGCCTAGTCAAATAGGCTGTGAAATAAAAACACATCTCTTGCTTGTTAAAGAGGACTAGGTGTGTAAAATGCTTCCTTTGAAGAGAAAGCATATCCTTGGTGACTCTCTATGCCCTTTGGTCCTGTTCCTGTGGGGGGAAAGATGACCAATGCAGCACCAAGAGTGCTTACCCAAAGGTTCAAAGGCAAAAAAAGACATTGATTCCACATTACAAGGAAGGGAACCAATAAGAAGTAGCTTTTTAAATATATAAGTAGTAACCATAAGGTAAAGGCTTTTCGTAACACATACCCACTCTTTGCCCTGAAAACCCCACCCAGAGAATGTTGTAAGCTGGTGCTCAGTGTGTGGTATCTACTCTACCAGCCACACAGTTATTAACATACATCTCTCCAGTGCTTGAGCATTTTGTGATGATTAAATGAAGTTACTGCATCTGTTTCTTCTCCTTTTGTGTTTAAAGGATGGTTTGGGGCTTGCTTGTGTCTTTAAGCTGTCATGTGCAGTGTCACATCTCTGAGTTGTTGCTGAAAAACAAATAAACAATGGTATCAACCACTTAATATTTTTTCCACTGGTGTTTTTTTAATATTGATTCTTCCTCACTTTCCATCCCCCGTAGCAACACATCTAAGAGGAAAGTGGGAAGCAGGAAAAAAGACTAAAAGAAAGCAGACTGGAAGAAAGCATATTTGAGTAGTAAAAATCTCAATTAAGAATATCAGAGGAATACCAAGCAACACAATCTGAAGGTAAGTTCAATAGAAAGTTTTGTTCAGTTCTTAGTGTTCTAGGTTGACATTTGTTTTGCAAGAGCAAACGCTAATGGCTTAAATGAAGACCAGGTAACACAGATATTGTCAATGATGTCATGCAATATTGAACTCTGTAATTTCCTATAAAGTCTCCTTTCCCTCTCTGTCTCCCTTTCCCTTTCACTATCCTTTTCCTTTTCCTTTTTCCTTTTCCTTTTTCCTTTTCCTTTTCCTTTTTCCTTTCCCTTTCCCCTTTCCTTTCCCTTTTCCTTTCCCCTTTCCTTTCTCCTTTCCTTTCCTTTCCTTTCCTTTCCTTTCCTTTCCTTTCCTTTCCTTTCCTTTCCTTTCCTTTCCTTTCCTTT